>VYZQ01059830.1:8241-32697 GCA_013400655.1 Mystacornis crossleyi
TTGGATACAGTTAATATATAGAACTTGTTGATAGCAATTTGCTGATCACATAGTAGAGTGAATTTAAAAAACAGAAAATGTCCTTGTCCCTTCCAATGGACAGATTTGCCAGAGTTAATTACAGCAGAGGCCACACTCAGCAATACCTAAAAATTTTCTAATTTTCTCAGTTTCAACTTAGGAACAAATAAAAGAAACTCATTTACTTATAATCTTTATAAGGCTAATTTTTTTTAACGATTGGGTAATTCTATATTCTAAGTTAAAGGAAAGTCCTGTCTCAGCAAAGGTCTCATGGTGAAGAGTGCTGTTGATTGTGTTTTGTAATCAGCAATGGAGAGAGAGTTGGCTGAAGCATTGTTTGCCCAAGAACACACAACTGAGCGTTACTCGTCAAGAGATTACTGCGTTAATTTAGGGCATTTAAATTGGGTAGGCTAGAGTTAATGACTGTGTTTCTCAAAGTTAATTTTTCCTGTGGTATTAGATAATTGCAAGATGTATTCAGAGATATTAAGGTAGGAAGTGATCCAGGCATGGGGCAAAAGGGCTCTGTGAGCCTTCGGCCCCATAAGGCCATAGAAATTCAGGCACCTTCAGTTTTCACTGGCACTAAGCGTTTTTGTGCTACTTTCATCTTGTACAAAGCAGCAAGACATTAGAATGCTTTTGACCCAAGAATTGTTGCTTCCAAGGCAGGTTCTTCTGACAAACACATCAGTCCTGAAAATCCATTCATCCTGCTGTCAGCAGGATTTTGCTGACAGCACGTTCAGACGCATGGGGAAAGAAGACCCTTATTTTAATAAGTGGATGTGTATGAATGGATTAGGCACATTAAGAAAATTTACAAGTGTGCCTGCAGGGAAGCTATCAATTTAGCAAATAATCAATATCAGAATTCTGCAAAGTAATCGGAGAACATGCGAACTCAATAAAATCTATTTAGACTTAGTTATCGCCTTTTCCTCTACCAAGACTTACATTATTAATTTCAAATTAATTTCATTCCCAGCTTGTTTATTAAATCTAGACAAGCCAAAGGAGAGACACAGGCAGTGAAGACATAACAGAATGGTGTGGCACAAAGGCTGTGATTAGCAGCATTTCCTGAACTAGACAGTAGGTCACGTAAGTTGAGCGTTGATGAAGTCTAGAGGAATACTGATGGAAACACTCTGCATTTCAGAAGCAGTGAAAAATACCTCTATAAGATGGTCAATTCTGCTGTATAAATAATGGCAGCCTCTTCAATTTTCTCATGACTGCATCGATCCTGGGAGGCAGGATCAGTAGGAGATTGATCGCTGAAGCATTACAGTTATACACCAATCCATCATTCAGCAGAGGTTATCTAATGCTATGGCTGCTACTCTGTTGAAACCAGCAATCCACACAGCAGCTACTACGAACTCGGTGGCTCCAACAGGGCCAAAGTTGGCTGTAACAATTAGTTAGTGACCAGTGCTGAGGTTCCTGTAGTTCGAAAATCAGCACCTTCCCTAATCGCTCATCTCCGTGCTTTCAAGGCACGATGTCCTTTACCATTATTTATTGCACACTGTAAAAAAAAGATGGAGGAGAAAAATCACATTGTAGTCAGATCTTGGCAGTAGTCTTCAAACAGAGAGTTCTTCCATGAACAATACATTAAGGACTGTTTGGAGTCAATCGAGGCGCTGTATCTGTAGCACTTACGAGCTCAGAAAATGCAGTCACTCAGCACTGCTGTTGCTCTTGACCTTAGCCACAGACTGATGAGCTCTCTGCAAGCACAGCCCAGCTCATATCATAAAATCTCGCACTTAAGAGATAAAAAACCCCCTCAGTCTCACACCTGACCAGTCCATTGTAGCTGAACGCTGCACAGAAAAATTTACTGTATAAACAAACTGGCTCAGCTTATTTTAAGAGATAACTAGACCTTGTGAAAACGACCATCAGACACTGCTGAGCACAAATACTAAACAAGAACCCCACAACATTCATCACTTTTTTATTTTTTAATTTTTATAGCCTGGAAATTGCCACAAATACTTTCCTGCTTAAAAAACCTGGAAACAAGTGTTGTGTCCCATAACTAATATTATGGGAAATGGCTCTCCCCTTTGATGTTAGTTAATGCTAAATGGAGTTTCATGCATACACGATGAGCAGGCACAGCATCCCTTATGTGAAAGCTTCTGTCCAAAGTAGGTTTTTCTGTCCAATCCCCCAAAAGAAATAAGTCTTAGGCAATCATGCTACACTCGTGTGCTTGTCCAGCTATCTGTTTTCCCAGACACACTGACCAATTTGAGCTCTATTTGAACTCAGGGTATTAAAATTCTACAAGTTTCCCAGAAATTGAAAGGTATGCAAAGGAGGTGAGGAAAGAGACAGATGCATAATTTTATTTTCAGGCATTTAATCCATTCCCCTACCGAAACCTCTGCCTTATACAAGCATCTGAGGAGCCCGTACCCCAAAATCCAGGAACAGGCACAAAAAGCCAAGCTCAGATCAGCCAGAAACTGCTGACCAAGTGCAGGAGCAATGTCCTCAGGGCCATCCCTGGCCACCACTCCCTCCCCAAACCCCTTATCACCCTTGCTGCCACTGGGGTTCCCTCCAGCACTTCTCAGAAACCTTAAGAAGAACATGGCTCCCACAGCCTAATCTTTGCTTATTGGCACCCACCAGTACGTGCCTGTCTTGAAATAACATTTTTGTTCAAGAATCTGAAAAGAACAGGCAGGTACAAGTTATTCGTTATTCAGTTTTTAAAACCTTGTATATTTTAACTGAGATATGAAAATCAAAACCCACCACCTCTTCTCCAAATGATGTCAATACTAATCTACATTAAACAGCGGAAAGATGCTGAACCCGGTTCTTAACTCCATCCTTGGAACTTCCAAATGTACCAAACTTCCCTTGTTTCAATGCATCACTTATTTGTGCCCTGCTTTATCAATTTTTGAGACTTATTTGGACGAAGTTTTTTGGTTTGGTTCCGTTATGAGACAACGTTCCCTCACAGCGTCCAATGCAGAACAATGCTTCCGTACGTCTATAAAAATTCAGGCTCGCTTTTCAAGCAGGGCTGAGCAAAAATCAGGGTACAACCTTTAGACAATACCTGAAGTGGCTCACAAAATATTGAAATTCTGATAATGCAAGTCTTAAAATAAAAATCTGATGTCTCATAACTAAGTCATGAGAGCTCATCGGCTCACTACAACAGTCTCAGTGCTTCCTCTAAAAGCCAGGCTGTCTCCAGGGAGCCATCTTGCTAATATTTCTCAGTAGAACGTAGTCAGAGCACAATTGCCGCTAATTTTACTTACCTCATTTGCTTGGTATCTCAGATTTTTATAATGGCTGGCACTTCTGATGCATTTTAATGTGGTTTAAAAAGGAATCAGGCTGAATAAAGAGAAGAAAATGCTATTGTCTCTTGTCCCTGTGTAGCTGAAATCTAATTGCAAGCCCATTTTCCTGGCAGAGCTACCAGTTTTTCACACAGGTCTCATTCCTAAAGATGTGCACTGCAGTTCAGTACAGGGAATTAACTGGTACCAGAGCACCGTGTACTCCAGCAATTGCTCAGAAGCACAGCCAGACCCCGGGCTGCCATGGGGACATCATGGAAAGATCCCTCACTGCTGAGGGCAAGGATCTGGGTCTGTAACTGAGAGGGAGGTGGCAGCAGGAAGGAACAGGGCCCAGGTTCCTGAGGGACACCTGAAGGGAGGCTGCACAGCAGGGCAGCTGTAGCTGGGCAGAACAAGCAGGGCAGAAGCCCCAGGCCAGAGTTCAGGACGTGTCACAGAGGAGCACAAAAGGCCCTTTTGGGGCCATTTGTGCCGGTTGGACACCGGTTCTGTCCCCTGCCAGCAGCCGTCCCCTCTCCACCGGCTGCTCCTGCTCCAGCAGCAGTGGCTGTGACCTCTGCAGGCTGCTCTTTGTGCTCACAGAGCCATAGGATTTGAAATTAGTGGATGAATATTTAATAAATTAATATCAGGCAAGTGTGACAGACTCAGATAAGCCAGACTTTTCCACAGTGGGAAATCACTAAGGTTTCATTAAACAGAGCATATTTCCGTGCATGCCTCGTGTAAAACACAAGTAATAGAACAAAAAGGGGAAAAAGCCCATTTCCACACACTTCTCTACAGAACTTTTTTAATGTATAACACAGCAGCATCAAGGCTTTGGTAGCTATCTAAAAAATAAAAATATAAATTATTTTGTTTTTGGACTCACTGAAAAGGAGATTACCCACCTTTCTCATGTTTTTTTTCACAAGTCCCAAATTCAGATACTTGTCTGAACCGCTTCCCCTGGGTAGTTCTTCTGTCAAAGAGCAGCAGTGGGCAT
Organism: Mystacornis crossleyi; assembly: GCA_013400655.1. NCBI lineage: Eukaryota > Metazoa > Chordata > Aves > Passeriformes > Timaliidae > Mystacornis > Mystacornis crossleyi. The sequence goes on from VYZQ01059830.1 coordinate 12,607, forward strand.
GTTAAAACTTTGCAGCTCATCACTCACAGAAAATGCTCTCTACCTGTTCAAAGAAGCAGCACATTCCTTCCACGAGCAGAACTGGCTGCTCCAGCCCATTTTTGGCACCCCAGCCCAGGAATGTCTGGTCAAGACATTTGCAGAACCCAAATAGGGCACCTCTACCACAGCCCTTTCACCAACTAGATTTTCCAGCAGCCCCTCCCTGGGCACCTCATCCTTCCTGGGGAGGGATGTGTGAGCACACTTTGTTCTCAATGCTCAGGCACAGCCCCAGGGGCAAGTCCGAGTCCTTTGCAATCTGGGAACTTCTTTCTCCACTCACACAGACCAGAGGGGGAAAAAAATAAAACCCCAAAACAAAACAAAACAAAACAAACAAAAAAAAGAAAACAAACAACTAATCATTAAAAAAAAATGTAGACACTTCTATTGTCACCACATGCACACTGCAGGCACAGTTACTGAGCAGTAGTAGCACTGGTATGATTTTCAGTGGAAGGCAAAAATGAATCAGCTCTGTTTTGCCACACCAGTTTGCACAAAGCTCTCAGTGAGGTTAAATTGCAGGCTACAGACACAGGTACGGGTGGCCCATCAAGGCCACGCTTTTAAGAGTGCTCATAAAAGATACAGAACCTTGTGCAACAGCTACTGGGGAGTGCTTTCCCCTCAAGTGCTCAGGGCTTTTAGCTTTTCAGAGATGATAATTGGCTTTGTTCCCCAGAGTGGATTTATGTACGTTTATTTCCATGGATCATTTTTTATCTGTGACAGTAATTGCTGTCCATCCCCACGTGCAGTTTTCACCTTACACAGTGTTAGAAAGGCTCTTGGAGTGCCCCACAAGGCACTGATTTTCCAGGCCACCACCTGCCCAGCTCCAAACCCCACATCCTCCAGACTTGTGGCTGATCACGAGATCACACAGGCCACCAGCCACCTCTGAGTAGGCTCATCTGTTTAATTTACAGCAGAGACACATTCTGCCTGAGAAAAGTATCTGAATGCTCCCTTTCAAGCATTAGTTGAAAGGAGTTAGAGTCAACAGCAGCACCAGCAGCACTGGGGATAGTGACTGGGCACTTTGCCAGGATTTTCCTGCCTTGTCATTCTCCAATCATACTCAAAACAGCTCTAGGGTTGTCAAAAAACAAAGCTCTCAGCGCAACAAAGCTGCCATATTTCAGCTCCTTCGTAGTGTCCTTTTTGGGATTCTTTGGTTAAAAGGTTAGGGCATGGTGGGAAGTAAAAAAAAAAAAAAAATTCATTTTCTGTTTTCATCCCCAGGAAAAACAAATTCCCACCAACATCTTTTCCACTGGTATGTACCTTTTCTTCTAAGAAAAGGAATAATACACTGCTGTACTTAAAAAAAAAAATTAGCAACCAAGCCAACTGTCCTCTAAGGCTTTACAAATACTCTAAATCCCTCACAGAAGCAGACTCTTTGTTTTAAATGGGAATTTGCAACCTGTGTCTGGATTCTGCCAAAACAGACAACTTCTACCCTTTGGTTCACATACAGCGATAAGCCATTTGTTTGGGAATGAGATCCTTCTCAATATGCAATTAGGAAAATGTCTATTTTAGAGCAGGATAGCTGCCCTGCAGGTTATGCATTGAAATTCCTCTACTGCACAGCTGGTAGCCAAGGAGGCTTCTTTTATTAAAATCTACGTTTGCCTTTAGCTTTCCTGTAAATGTGGTATTTACCTTATGTCAACAATCTTTCGGTGATGATGATAAATGCACTGCAGACAGAAAAGAAATACAATTCCATACAGTAGAATATCCGTGCGACAAAACAATGGAACTGCATTCTTCTGTGCAGTAGCATCTGCCAAGTCTGATAAGCAACTGCAAGAAAACTCTTTTTTAATGTATAAATCAGGATCCGTGTACCACACACGGAAGAAAATTTGAATTGCCTGGACAAAAACCTGAGCAATGCAGTGCTCTGGAATTACATCCTTGGATTTTACTTACTTATCTGCCTTGCAGTGGGAGCAGTATCACCTCCAAATACAGTATTTTTACTCCCAAAGAAATCCCATTATCAAATAGAGAAAAAGCTGCTTACATCTGAGGCTGTGCACAGCCTTTCCCTTTCAGAAAACAAGTTCCTATTTTCTAACAGTATATTTGAATATAAATGTTTTCCATACAAGAAATTACCATATAATGTATCTCAGTATGAACATTAAAACAAATAACCTAGAATCCACCATGTTACACATCAAATAGTAGAACTACAACGAAGCTGGAAGGAAACACTTCAGCTGCACTCAAAATTGTGATTTAAATCCTCTGAATTGAACTATGTATAGTTTATATCTAAGAGAAAAATATACCACAATACTACCCTCAAAATTAGGGAAAGAGTGCTTAGGACACAAGAAACTGTATTTTGTTGGCAAAATATAATATTAGCCCTGTGCCAAGCCATAGCAAGCTGAGGTGTCTTGAAGTTTATTCAGCAAGAGATCTCTCTCACTGATGCAGACTTGGTTTTCTCCCACGCTACTTTTAATTGAGAAGTTGTTCTGATTCTCCAAAAGGAAGAGGTACAGACAGCACATAAAAACTCTATTCTACTTTAGAAATGTTTTGTGAATAACTTGTCCCTCTGCCTCTCTGTTTGGATTCTTCTTGCCCACCACAGCAAGAAAGAGCAGAGAAGGTGTGTTTTCCTCCAGTAATGCACCAAAGTGCCGTGCCCCAGGGCCCAGACTCGTCTCTTCAGTCCTGGCAGGAGCAGCTTCATGCACTATCCGAAAAATAATTAGCAGCAGGCACAAAAGAGACGCTGAATTTTGTAAGCATAGGACTTCTCAGGATAAATCTTAGCATTTGTGCTTTTGGGGGTTGGTACCACTAATCCTACCACTGAAACCTCTGAGCACCTCTCAACAGTCATTGCCATAAGCGTCCCACAGGTATATTATACACTCACAGCAAACACTTAAACAAGAAGAAAATCAGCCAAAGGGCTCTGTTCATTTACATAATTTGCCAGTACCCGTAAAGGGTGTGCTTGCCAGTTGTAGAAATGTCAAAATACACTTTCAGTGCTAGATAATGCTGAATGCTTGATTCTAGGTCTTTAAATCCAGAATACATTTAATTGTGAAACACAGTACTAAGGCAAACGCCCCTTTCAGCTAAACATATTTCAAGTCTACATGCAGTTTATAATTTAAAAAATATTTTTATGGGAATACGGCTGTAGAAATATCTTAATCTATTATGCCAAAGTCTTGTGACTGCACTTTTATGGAAAACATGAAGCTGGAGGTACCCCAGCCAGACATTTATCTGTGAAGGGTGCTCTGATTCCCTCAAGTCAGCTGTTGCAAATTCAGTTGCTCTGCACAAAGTTCAAAACCGGGAGGATTAAAGAGTTCAAATTAAAACATTCAAGGGGATGATCAGTGATGACCATCTCATTCCCTCTGGTATTGATTCTGGAAGGCCAACAAAGAGCCTTCCAAAAGTAGGAAGCCCATACTTTAATATTTATGACCCAGCCACAGCAGACTGGTGCTTTTCTGGCCATTTTTGTTCAATTTCCTCCTGCCACTGCCAAACCACGGCCACGGGTATGGCACCTCCATATCTGCCTCACCATCAGGTGGCAATGCAGCAACGTGCATCCGTCCCCTCAAGCCACAGGGGCTGACCACCCACTCACTTGAATTGCTGGAAAAACAAGGACAGAATTTGGGAAATACCCAACTGAAAACAAAAAAAACTGAAATTGATTGGGTGTTTTTTTTTTCCTCTCCTTTTCACACTGTGTTTCTAAGAAATTCGATCTACAATTCTCGGTCTCAAATATTCCTATTTCTGTGTGATAACGATTCCTTCCTTCCCTTTGGTTAAAAGAATATCTATGAAGAAATGGCACTCTGCTAGTGTGTCTGAAGGGCAGGCAGCAGCCTGGAAGGTCCAACAGGTGCCCGGGAGCTGTTAGGAGCCAGTTCTGCAACCCACGGGAACACGAGGAGTCACAGCAGCACAAAACCGTCAGGCAGTGGCCTCGGCTAGAGCTGAAATCTCCTCCCACTCCATCACCTGCAGAAGGCTTTTTGCAAAGCAAGGAGCAGAGATAATCACACGTAATGAGCTTCCTCACAGGCTGAGGGCTCCCTCGCTGCTCCTCTGGGTCACAGGCAAGGTCCAGGACTAACACAGATGATGGTCAGATCACCAAGCACCAACTTAGCCCAACATCTAACTTAAACAAAAAAGCAGCTTAAAACCTTCGTTTCACTTCAAATCTACGCCTGCTTTGCCTTGATGTCTATTTTTACAGCTTAAAAGTCCAGGAAGGGATGTCTAGGACAAACAAGATGAACTTTAAATAAACCCAGGAGACTTGTGTTTTGTTTAGACACGCGGTGACTTCACAGCACAAGAGGAGAGATGCAGAAGGCTCCCATGCAGGGTGAGAGCATCTACCTCTGTCCTGCCAGACTGCTTAGTCCAACAGGGATCATAAAGAAAGCCTTAGATTTTTAAGATCTCATTTCCACAAAATCCAAATGATTCTTTCCTAAACACCACCAATGTTTAAGCCTTAAACAACAGGTATGTTTAGGAGATAAATTCTGTCGTTATCAAGGAAAATTGCCAGCACTTTCAGAGGGGTTGGGGGAGACATAATTTGACCAGGAAATCACATTTAAAATCTGTCCGGCTGAATTCGGAAATGAGATTGTCTCTTAACGGGAAAAAAATCTTAATGAAAAACGTATTTTAAAATTTACAAAAATTCATATTCAATTAAGAAAATACTTTTTTCAACTGAAAGAGTAAATAAGTCACATTTGAATGTCCTGGATTTCTCTTTGTCTTGCTTTGTTACATTTGTAATGCCAGAAAAGTAGCTTTAAACTAAGCAACACCTGGAGTCAGGCTCTGGGAATTATTGTGTTTTCATCTATGCTTGGTCCGACTCCGAACCAGACCACTTCCTCTGGAGGGAATCAAAGTGTTTTACATCACAGGGTCACGAGCTATGACATATGTAAGTGCTCTGCAGGAATTCAACAAAAGCATTTGCACATAGAAAGGACTGGAAAAAATTGCTTCCATTAAGTCTTATTCATTGAGTTTTAAAATTCTTGCAAACAAATCCCACATTCTGCTTCTTGTTTTGTTTGTGGACTGTAACACTGGCCTTTGCATTCTGCTTGTGTTATGAAATTCAGCTGCACCCGGGGCAGAGCAGTCAAACCTGAGGACTCAACAAAACAAGAGATGCAAGTACAAACTCTCTCCCCTCCTTTCTGCAGCAGTTTGACACACCACTGATCCAGATGAGAGAAACTGAAGATTCAAGCTTTGTGTTTCATTTTAGAGAATGAGCACACACACACACAAAAAANCCAACAAAAAAAAAAAAAAAAAAAAAAAGAAAAAAAAAGAAAAAAAAAAAAAAAAAAAAAAAACCACCCGAAGAGGCATAGGAAAGTCCAGAAGTTCTAAAAGCTTTAGCCTGTAACAGAAATCTCCAAAAATCTGACCATGCAAATAAACATGAGCTACTTCAATACAGACAACTAAACTGGAAGCTTTATCTATGTCCAAAGATGACAGCACCTAAATTTTAATCTTTTAAAAACACTCGACCATCAGTCTGGAGCACAAGCATTCCTTTAAACTCATTTCATCAGACAAAAGACAACAGAAGTGTTTTAAGGGGCTTTTAGCAAATCTCTCTCTGCCTGTTCTGCTCCTCCGGGCAGGCTCTTAATTTCAGGTCTATTCTTGGTTAACCTGGTGACTGAACAGCAGCAGAACACACAATGCAATATCCCCTAAATTCTGGCTGACTGGTCCATACTCTACAGTCACCACCATCTTCCAGGCTTCTGTCTCCAGCTATGTCTGTCCCATTCCTTGTCCTGCCTGAGGGCTTCTGCAAAGCTGCACTTTCCCAGCTGCTGCCGTGAAGAAGCACATTCCTCCCAGAAGGTTCCACCTGATCGGCCCAGTTCCTTTGCTCTGTGAAGAACAGGAACTTTAAAGAAAGTTGTAAAAACACAATTACTGTCCATCATAACAAGGGGGGTTTCCAAGTCTCCTCCTGAGCACGCAGATTTTTCTTTCTAGGTGCAATCCCTGTGTCAAGAGGGAGGGAAGCAAAGCCGTGGGCTCACTGAGCACAGTGGCGGAGCTCCCCATTCCCACCGTGTGTCACGGGGCCTTTACAGAGCAAGAGGTGTTTGCTCCACCCAACAGTGCCCATTTCCATCCACATTCTGCTTTTATAACCTGCACTGAGGCACCTCAGCAGTGGAGGGCCAGGAGCTGCTCAGGATCTGCCTCCTCACCGCAGAGCTTCTCACGTGTGGCCACCTGAGTGCAGCAGGACAAATCGAGAGAAAGGAGTAGCTGTGGCTGAGAAACCTTTGCAGCTTTTCACACCCCGGGAAGCCTGTGAAGGAAAGAAGTGCCCGGCACACATCCCCGCAGGCATACGCCATCAGCAGAACTTGAGATCCCACTTTTGAGAGACGACAACAGCTCATCTAAATCAGACGGTGACAGCAAAACAATCCTCACCCAACATCAATGTCAAATAATCCCTAAATAGCTACACCACCCTATGAACACTGCTTCAATTACATTTCCTCAAAATAAAAACCCTTTAATGGAAACAGGTTATGCCTGCCGACAAGGTTTGCCCAAGTTTTTGTCAAAGGAGCTGTAGGAGCCACACATTAGCTGCTGTAATTGTTTAGTGACTGAGAAGAATAAGCAAAATTCTGGTCAGAAACTGCATTCCAGGCCAGAATATACAGCTAAAGGGAGGCAAACTCTTCAGCAGTGACCATTTGATTCCAGTGTTTGTTTTCTGAGATGGCACAGTCTCTCGGGAGCCCCCAAAAAGTTAACACAAACCCGGATCACCAAATTCATCCTTTGTTCCCCTGCGATCTGTCCTGCATCAGCCAACCAAAGAAGCACAAGTACTTAGCAAACTGAAAAGAGCATTCAATAAATATAAAAGCTTTTAATTACAGTGAAGAAGCTCCATTGCTCTATGTGTTTTTCCCCTCACCCTCTCTGTCATCACCACAGTAAAATTAGGAAATGATGGGTGATATCAGAAAATGACCAAAGAGTGACCTATAACACCTCGTTTAGCTTTCATGTTTAGGTATCACATGAAGATTTATACCTGATAGGGGTTGACAGCTCAATTCAGCTTACGTGCACTACACTCTGAGCCAACAGCAGCAGCAGAACACAGGTAGAAAAATCAGCAGCGGTCTACAATCCCCATTTCTCCCTGTTACAAAGAGGACTTTTTGGTAACAAGAGTTCTTAAAATTGCATATTGTGACTAAACGAAAAGAGATAAAGTATAATACAGGCTTCTCTAAGAGTTTCTATAGGGAACAAAGTGCTCCTCACTGTCAGCTTGAAAGCAGCCACCTCCCCTAGCTCAGAAGGGAAGGAAAGGTGTGAGGACCTTTGGTATGGAGCACGGCCAAGCACACAAAGGAGCTGCAGCAGACTGAAGGAGAACGGGTTTCAAAGGCTGAGATCCATGTCTCCCTGGGAGCTTTCCACTACAGAGCTGCTCACTTTCACAAGGCAGTATTTTTTAAAGTAACCACCCTGTTGAAAGCACTGCTCAAGATTAAAGTTACTAGCAAGGAAATTATTTTATTTATCACTGATTTATACATTATTGATATATCTTCATTTTTATCATCTCTAGGCTATTCCTAATAGCTCAGAAAATATTACAGGCCTAATCAACCTATCTGTAGAACAAGATTCAGATGACTTGCCAGACCAGTTGGTTTGCTGGGTGCAGTATTTTATGAAATTCATGCTGAGAGAACACTCCCTAAGCAAAACATTAGTGAGGAAGCGTGAGCACTATAAGGAGATCAGTGTAAAAACCTTAATTTTATAGAAAACACAAGTACACAAAATGGAACCCTGTTTGTTAGACCAACACCAAAAGCCACGTTACTCAGATATTGTTTATCAGGCAATATGACACTCAAGCTGGGGAATTCAAATTCAGAGAAACTTGTATCATATCTTTATCCTACCTTCAGCGCACTGGGGTACCACGTAACAAAAGGCAGCTGATTACAAACAAATATCTGTCTCACTGCATATTTACCAGCATTCCACAAGACCAAACAGAGCTGTTGGCAGCAGCAGGGAACTATTATCCCGGGCACAAAACAAAAAAAGAAACACAAAAATCAAGTAACCACTGGGGGGCAAGGTGACTGAATTCAGCTCCACGAGACAGCAAAGAACATCTGGCTTGTCTCCACGGGCACAAGGACCAAGTGGGTCTGCCAAGCTGACTGCCTCGGTGAGATCAGACTCTGGAGCAAGAGATATCACTTTTCAGATGGTGGCTACAGAGTATAATGAACAATCAAAAGCTCTAGAATCATGGCTATGGGGCACACAAGCTCTGAAATAACCTCCCCCAGGAGGCATCTATGAAGAGTCAGGAGGCAGGTGTGTCGTACACCCATCCCTGTTATTGGCCCTGTGAACTCCCCCAGGCGTTCATTCCCCAGGCAGCCAGCTCTGACTCTGGCAGTGCCACAAATTCTGGCTTTTAACTTTTACCGCTGAAGCTACAGTCAGGTCTGGTGCCAAGATTTTTATTGTATAAAAAGAAGCAACAGAAAGGAAGTTAAGATTACCACCATCATACATCCGACATGAGACTGAATGGAATTTAAGTCAAAAAAGAAATAGCATTGTCACAGCCTTAGGGCTTTCCTCTGCTGACTTCCAAAGGCTGGAGATACACACAGCTGAGATGCTGAGTTTCTCCAGATATTGCAAAAATTCCTCCTAATGGGAGAAGTTTATTCAGAAAGGTCATCGTCTATTGAGCTTCTGGCCTTGTCTTTCCATCTCTTAAGTTATAAAATCCCATCTGGCCCCCTAAAGAGGTAAAGAGTCTTACTCTTGCTTTGCTGCACAGTATTTCTGGAGATTTCCACCATCCATCTCCCCCCAAAAAGTCACTGACTGACACAGCAAGAGCTAGATGCAACAGCGATTCCCAAAAACACTCTTCTCACTGCTTTTTCCAGGGGAGCCAAGATACGCCTTGCAAGTCACTTCCAGTTCCCACTGTACCCACAAGATGCTCTATAATTTAGGGCGCATCATTAAACAAAACCCCGGAGATGACAAGATCGAAGAGGGATTCTGAACTTTAAAACACAGGTTCATCTGGGTTTGCACTCACTTCTTCTTCTTTGTATTGTTAAAGCACAGGGTAATGTGGGAGGGAAAGTTGTGAAAACGTTCAGGGGAATGCAGAGGAAAAGGCACAGCTGACAGTAAAATGACAGAGCTTAATTCTGCCAGATTGTCTGTAGGTGCAAAAGATTTTGTTCAGCTCCAGGGGAGCCTGGGTTTTGAATTGTTTTTATTAACTCCTTCCTGAGCCTGTCAGGGCAGAAAAGCATTTGGAGCCCAAATGACTAACTTATTTATTTTTTATTACCAAAGCAAATGAATCAGACCTCCAAAAATGTAGGCATGATGGATTCTGCAGACACCAAAAATCAATTTTTCTCCCCGTTATTGGTCATCTCCGCCAAGTTACAATTCACAGCAGATTTTTTTGCATCTACATTTTAAATCCTGAAACAGAAGGGTTCACACTGCAAAGCAATAGACCTCAGAGCTGCGAGGAGGGACAAAGAGCTGCAGCCAGTATGCTGTGAGCAGCAAAGTGCAGACCTTGCTGTGAGCAGCACAATCCTCCGTGCCATCTCCCTGCTTCGCCCTGCAGCAGGGCAGGCGCCAGTCTCCCAGCCAGTAGCCGAGTTCTTCATTTCACCTACATTTTCTCAACTCCTCGCTGAAGCAGTGAACCAGACGAAGCCGGTTTGCGCTGCCTATGACAGGATATTAGCTATTGAGAGGCTGCATACATTAGCTGCCAGAACAGATGAGTGCTTTAACACTTACAAATCACAGGAGGGGAAGAATAGAGCGAGAGGAGATCATTCACGTGCTCCTTGCTTAGATATGCTGATACCTTATCAGCTCACCACAGACAAGCCAGATGTGGAGGTGAGTGGAATACAAGTACAAAAAAAAACACCTCAACCTGTCTGTAAGCATGTACAGCAGGGGTGGAAACTAGAGCGCTCTCAGTGGCGTTCAGGTCTAGCACTACAGAAATTCCAGCTGTCAAAAACCTCAATCATATATGCAAATTAAAAATTCAACCCCCTGGTGAAAAAACACTGGAGGGTCAGGGCAGGCACAACTCCCTTGATTCAGCGCTGGCAGAGAGCTTGCCCTGCTACTCATATTCCTTAATGGCAATCTATTACAGGGGAAATTACATGAATTCTGTTTAATCCCCATCTTGCTCCATATTGCTATTTGCTCCCATAGGAATTTCCATTTGTTCCAGCTCTTCACAAGGTTATTCAAGGGACAGCGCGAAATCTTAAAGGAAGGCTAAGAGATCATTCTTCCAGAAGCTCCTCTGTAGCACGAGAAAATAAAGTATCTGCTGCCTTTATGGACTAGATAAAGGCTGAGGTTTCCCATATACATGCAATGTTTGTTTAAATGAGTACAGTAACTTTACATTTGAGGAAACACATTTATTTCTGTATATAAACAGAATGATGAAAGATTAAGGACAGCTGTGCATCTGTTTATCCGTAACATATACACTATTATCTGACTCGAGGCTAACAGACATTTTAACCTCTCCTTCAGCACTTGATCTATCATTTCTTTCATACTTAAATGCCTTCCTGTGGCTGCTCACAGACTGTAGAGCTGCTTGGGGGGGTGGTGGGGAGTGGGACTGATCACGTCACACCAGGCAGCTGGGGGAAGGAAGGGGGGAAGCTCTTCTTGACTCAACCTCACTTTGCTCTCACTTTGTTCCTTTCACTTCATAAAGAGTCCCTGCTTCAAGTGCTGAAGCACTTGTACACAGTGCAAAAAAATACAAAAAAAAAAATTAAGAATGGACACAAACTCCTTTAAAGCCAATGGAAAGGGGAAAGACTCAGAATTTAAACTGCAAATCCCACAGTGACTCGACTCATTTATTCCGAAGGTGCAGCTCTCAGAGCCATCACGGCTTTTTGAGGCAGCCAGAACCTGGCAGTTTTCACCTGACTTCCCTAGTCCTGTTCCTGCTGTCCACGGGGAGCTGCCAGACTGAACTGAGGGCACCTGGATCTGGTTCTCCAGGCCTGGAGCACATCTGCCAGCACCCAGTGACAGCGGGAGCAGGCAGGTACAGACAGCAGGACACAGCCAGCCTAGCCCTCCAAAAGCTCCTTCCATGAGGGCAGGAGAGGCTCGGGAAGGTGACCACGGAGCACAATTAAATGCACAGAAAATCCAGAGGAGCCAGCAGTGGAGGCCACCCCTCCTATCACCTCCCTCAAGGGCTCATCCACGAGATGTTTGGACATTTACAGCCACAGCAGTTTAAACGCCAGAATAATTCACAACTTTCTGAATCACCGCAGTCAAAAGTAATGTTCAGTGCCGGGGGAAGGATGAATAGCTCCACTTCAATACTTTCTAATATAAGATTTCAGGCATTACCAAAAGAAAAGGGTTACTTTTAAGTATAAAAAGGACTAATGAAAACTGGAATAAACCATTTGCCTTCAGATAGGGTTTATTTAAAGTTTAATGATTTTGGGCTTTTTAAAGTTTTAGCTCAATCAAAAATGAGATTACTTTTTTTGCAGTCAAATGTTAACACAGTTCTAGTAGGCAAGCTGATGCAAAAATGGAGGCTAAATCAGCCCTTACAGGGTAAAGAATGACAGCATGTCCCTCTCTCAAGGATGTGGAAAAAGGAGTTCTAGAAATCTCTAAATAGGGAGAAGGAAGGCAATTAATTCCACATTTCCCAAAACATTTTTTTGAGTGTGTTGGTTGGGCTAATAAAAACACAGTTATTTATAGAAACCTGCAGGACTTGTGTGAAAGGAGACCTTGTTAGGAGAAGTGGTTTTCATTTTGGACTGGCCAAGTATAATGTGTGCAGTGCTTTTATACCTGCAGGGCATTTCCTCAGGGCAGAGCAAATATATTAGAATGCAGATTTTTGCAGTATACAGTCTCCCTCTCCCATATTTCTAGAGGTTAGTCTTCCCTAGGGAGGAAAGGGATAACAAAGACCTCCAAAGAGTCAAAACATGGAGGCACTGACTGGCTACTTCCCTTTCAAAAAGGGGAGATAAATATACACACACATATATACCTCATTGCATGTATTATAAGCAACAACCTTCTCTCTCTGCTTGAAGGGACAGACCACACGCACGTGGAACTCTTGAGTTTTTCTCTCACTGGGGTTTTTTCCCCCCATTTGTTCCATTTTTTTGGTAGGTGGTGTTCTTTTTGATGGGTATTTTGGCTGTAACTTCCTTTTTTTTTCCCCTAATGTAATTTGAAGGCAGAAAAAAACCATACCAGGCTACCTTTTTATAAAATATGTGCCTGCTTCCCAAGAGCTGTTGCCTAAATTTGTGGGTCTAAACTTCTGAAATGGGTGTGGCATGCAGTTTTGGCAGCTGACACCCTGCAAAAACCCAGCTCAACACCGAAGGGCCAAACTCAAAATCCCATTTCTGTTTTGTCAGCAAGACAGACCCTTCCCCAAACCATCAGGGTGGAAGAGCAGCTTGTCTTTGTCAGCTTCTCTTTGCAGTGCTGCCAGCAAGAACAGGTGCAGATACAGCCCAGGGATGCTGGGGGACAGCACCGGGAGCAGGAAAAGCTGCTCCAAGCAGGGAGGGCAGGATGGCTGCCCCAGCCAACAGGGAACCTGCACCTGCCTTGCTTTCTCATCTGTGAGAGCTTTTCTTGTTCCTCAAGGCACTGAAACCTCTACACCTCTGAGAACTCTATGCAGTTAGAGGATTTCCATGTATCAGCTTAGAGATTTATGTAAATTTTCTATCTAATTACTTCCAGTAATTACATCTATCTAATTACTCTGTTTGGGCCTACAGAAAAGCTGAGCAGCTTCCTGCATCCAAGACAGTCTTAAAAACTCGGGATAAAAAGCTGATTCTCATTTGGAACCAGAAATGTGCTAAAACAGCATCAACATGACTTTAGTGGAGTGTCAAACCAGGACTCCTGTCCTCCTAGTCAAAAACCTTTCTTAAGCCTGGACGTCAGTCACTGCAGTGCAGAGCCTTTTCTTTTTTCTGGTTGTCGATGCCTAATCCCAAAATTTCCTGCTCAATACTCCTTCCCCTTTCACCATTTTTCTCTCTTACTCTTTACTAAGAGAATAAAGATGCAGACTGCTCTAATTTCTTCCTTAGTCGGCCACCAATTTACACAAAGCTTATGGAAGCTTATCTCCTCGAAGTCCTTTCCCCATCTGTTCAGTCTGATTAAAATTAGCCAATAAGTGAGGTAGGATGTGGGACAAGGAACTAGCAGATGGACAGACAAAAATCCCAAGTTATTTCCATAGAAAAACCAAACAAAAACCCCACAACATTTTTAACAGAATCAGGAAAACAGGAAACTGAGTCTGGGCCCATAATTCTCACAGATCCCTTGGCTGCTTTACTTGAACCAATTCATTCATTTTCAGTCAGGTGTGCGTCCTTTAGAAATGTGAACTTTTCAGGAAAGAATAAAGAACCAAAAAGGTAACAGGGTCCCAATCTTGAACAGAAATGTTGATGCAAATGAGGATAAGTTTTTTACTGCCCACAGCACTCCTAAAAATCTCAACTGGCGACCAAGGAAGCCATACCCCAGGTGTAAGCAGGCACCATCACCAAGGTCTTCTCGTGCAGTCCTGCACAGTTATTGATGCCCAGAACCTTCAGGCTCAGGAAGAAAATTGCCATTGATCAGTTGGCACAAACAACCTCCAAATACATCTGTTACAGCCATCTAGTATGTTACACCACTACTTTTAGCCACTTGATCTCCCGGATGATTTTTTCTTCTCTCAGCAATTAATAATGCCAGTAATTGCTACATGAAGTCATACCTCTTTAAAAGCATAATTGCAATTTCCACTCCTGGCTAACACAAGGTAACAACTGTTTGTGTGATGAACCTTGGCATTCAGTGGTGACATTAATGAACTCAGAGCAGAAATAAAGAGAGCAAATGACACACAGTCCAAGGAAATACTTGCACTATGGACTTGAACACCAAATCACAAAGTTATTTTCTTCTTCTGTCTGGGAACATACAATTATTTAGTATTCATATTACAGTGCAGTCCCATCCCAAGCTGATTTAAAGCCTACATTATAATTGCTAATGATTACTCATGAAAAAGAGACTATTATATGTAAAAACTGCAATCAGCGCTAATCTATTCACCTATCCATTTTATACTGATACATTTTCTAAACAAAGCTCTGCCTGAATTGCTGATAATTAGCTTCTATTCTTACATTTTTAATTGCTCTTCTCCCCCTCCCATTTTCAAACAGAACATTTTACATATCTTCAGACTTTTTTTTTTTTTTTAAAGATTTGGACTGAATTTTTATGAGTGAAAACCTGACACTGTACAATTTGGAGTTTTAAAATAACTCCTCTGTTGTCAAATAATAAATGCCTAAGCGGTGTTTCAGGAAATAAATATTTTAAAACAAGATCAAAATTTCAGGCACAGCATCCATGTAGTCTGAGAGCATCTAAGAGAGCACCAAGGGAGGAGAGGTAGCTTAGCTACCATTTTATTTCCTTTTTTTTTTTTCAAAAGCCAAGTGCATTCTGCCCCTCATCTGCAGGCTGTCAAGAGCCTGGTAATCAAGAGACATTTGGCACTCCAGCTGGGAAAAACACTGCATTTAAGGGTCTCTGTCTGCTGAGACTTCAGGGCTGCTGTGCCAGCTTTCCTATACGCGGTATTGAAGTTGCTCATTTTACTTCCCTGTCTTTCAGACACCCGAGCTGCATTTCACGGGAAGATGAGCTGGTTTTGGCTGAGGGGGAGTTAATTTCCTTGGCAGTGGCTGGCACGGGGCTGTGTTTTGGATTTGTGCTGATAACAGCATTGATGGCCCAGGGATGTTTTTGACGCTGCTGGGCAGAGCTCGCTCAGAGCCGAGGCCTGTCCTGCTCCTCGCCCCACTCCAGCAGAGAGGACACTGGGGTACAGCTGGGAGGGGACACAGCTGACCCCAGCTGACCCCACGGGACACAATGCTCAGCACATAAACCTGGAGGAGGAAGGAAGGAGAAGGGGGTGATTCAGAGTTGGTGAGTTCACCTTCCCATGTAGCCATTATGTGTGATGGAGCCCTGCTCTCCTGGAGACAGCGAACACCTGCCTGCCCACAGGATGTGGTGAATGAATTCCTTGTTTCGCTCTGATTGCCTGCACAGCTTCTGCTTTACCCATTAAACTGTCTTTATCTCAACCCACGGGTTCTCACTTTTACACTCATGATTTTCTCCCCCATCCCAGTGTGGGGGGAGCGAGCGAATGCCTGGGTAGTGCTTAGTCATTGGTGGGGGGTAAAAACAACAGAAGACAACTGGAACAGCTCACATGTGAGAGCCAACAAAGCATCCTCTGCATCCCACAGCTTAAGTTCTCCTAGTTATCAGGTAGTTCTCCTACATATTAGATGATGTGTCTTGCTTAGGAGCATCCCCCGTCAAAGTAACACTTGGAGAGCATGGAATTCAAGTTGTAATTCCCATTCAGGTGTTTTTTTCTTTTTGCTCCATGAAAATCAATCCCACCTTACGTTCAGAATAATATCTTTGGTCCTCAGAGGGCAAGAAGGAATACATCTGGCTTCAGCTACAGACAGAAGAGAGCAGCTTGTTGCTGAGTGTTCTCTGCCAAATCTCTTCCCCACACAAAGTTATGTAAAAGCCGTCAAAATTATCCTGTTTCAGTGCATCTGACTTGTGGAAAAAACACTGATTTTAATGAACTGTTCCTCTGCTAAAGCACTTAAAAATGGCATTTGCTAGTGCTCGTCTTTACATCAATTTCAGCAGTTGTTGGATCAGACTTTCAATCTGCAAGAGTCCTTCACAACCAGTTTTATGCAATTTCCAGTGTTGCACTAATCAGTAGATGCTTTAATCTTCATAAATGCAGAAGAGCTCTTAGGGACTGGTGCTACAGTGACTGGAGAAATTTATTCCAAAACATTTTAATCCTTCCAGAAGCCTTGTGTTTTCAAGCTCAAGAAAAAAAAAACGCAGAGTGCATAACCTGCATGATTCTGCATAAGGAAAGACTCAGAGCTAAAAATGGCCAAATTCACTAAGTGAATAATAAGTCTACTTGCCAATGTAGTTTGCGAATGAAATTCATGGGTGAATTTCTAGTCAGGCCAGACAGCACCTTGAACTGTTTTAATTTGCATCTGTATTTCCAGACTTTCAACAACTTGGAAAGATTCACACATATGCATCGTGTGCCCTCGTGAGAAAGTCACGCGTACAAACACATCATCACACACCTTCTGTGTGCAGTTACGTGTCCCAGCAGAGCATCTGCCTTCTGACCTCAAGGCAGGACTGCCCAGCACATCTAGGAAAAGTCACTGTTCAGATTTGCCAGTCTCACTGTGCACTGGCTTAACTCACAACCACAATTTTGCATATTCTCAGAACTGCTCCAGCGTATACTTGCAACGCATCCAAGCACCCCTGTCAGCGTGAACAGGGAAACACAGTGTGCTTCCTGACATGCCCTCTTTTCCTCCAGGCACACGGGACGTTATCACAGACGAATTTATAAGGAAATCAGTAACATTGCACTGGATGTAAGGAAGGGAAGAGAAAATGAGATCTGGTTAGCAGGAATTTTCAGATTCAGCTGTTTTCTCTCAACAGCAGCTGTACTGGGCCTGGCTGGGATGGACCTAACTCTCCTCATGGCAGCTTATGCATTTGTGATAACAACACTGATAATGCATCGGGGCTGTGGTTACTGCTGAGCATCTCACTCAGCAGCAGGGCCTTCTCTCCAACCTCACCCACTCTTCCCAAAGGCCAGCAAGCTGTTTCAGGGCAAGGGGATGGAAAGGCACATGGCTTGGGCAGCTGACCCAGACGGAGCAGAGATGTTCCTGAGAGCATGACATCGCACTCAGCGATAAAAAACTGAGGGACAGAAGCACGGGGACGTTTGTGGTTAAGGCACGTGTCTTCCAAAGCAAGTGTTACACACTCTGGGGCCCTGCTTCCCTGGAAGTGAGTGGACATCTGCCTGGTGATAGGAAGAAGAGAACAAATATCCTCCTTTTGTTTTGGTTTTCTATGCAGCCTTTACTTTTCTTATTAGACTGCTTTTATCTCAACCCTTGAGCTTGTTCGTCTTTTATCTTCCTGACCTGCTGAGGAAGTGGATCAAGAGAAGAACTGGGTCTGGCAGCCAGCTGAGGTCACCACTCCATCATATCTATTTTAGAGCAAAAACTGACGTTGCCTGTTTCGAAGTAATGTTGGGTTCTGGTGTTGCTATAAACTTGTACATCAAATTGCCTTGAGGCTCACAGTTACACTGGCACAACGGGAGCCCCAGGACACCAACACCACACTCACATTTATGGTTTAATAAAACAGGACAGTGATACCTCTGCCAATTTTAAGACTTTTGATATTTCTGTGGAAGCCAAATAAAGTCACATATAACAATCTGAGTATGTAAAAACTACTATACTGATTTGAGGCAGTAGCTTCTCTATAAGGATATAAGTGTCCTCAGAAAATTAAAACCTTAGGGGGGAAAAAAAAAAAAAGAAAGGAAAAAACCAAACCCTGTACAGCCCCTCTATGCTTCCAGACACCTGAGCAGTAAGATTCTCTCTAGTTGCAGCTGTATCACCTTAAGAGTTTTCCTTGTTGTCTTGAAGAAGATTGTCACTGTCTCATGTGCCCAGAGCTATCACAAGCAAAATAATTATTCATTCTATTGTCTTATCCTTGTGCCAAGAATGTGACCATCTTTTATGAGGCTTGATTTGAATCAAAACTGCTGTGTTTTGAACAGAGCTGTCAATGATACTTAGGGCTTACACAAGCCTTTCCCCAAGACTTACAAAATAAAATCAAAGTCATTTAATTATCTGCCATTCATGTGTACTTGATAAGTTGAAGAGAGCTACCTTTCAAATGCTTTACAGACAAATCAAGGCATTGTTTTATGAAGTCTGACTCCAGCTAAAGACACAATGTCAGCTTGGAAAAGCAGAGTGATGCAGTTCCTCTGACCACATCCTACACCAGACCCCTACAAGAAGTAAAGACTTCCATTTGGAAAGCCTTGCCAGAAAGTGCCTGAAATTTTAACCCCAACCGAACAGGCATTGATTACATTGACACAACAGAACCCTTAGCATTGCTGAGTCCTGGGAAGAGCCATTAGAGCTCAGTTTCCACAGAGCCACAGTGCAGGGAGGAAGAGTTGGGAAACCAACTTTGAGACAGAGCTCCTCAGCGCTGTGAGATCCCAGCTGGCACAGAATCCTGAGGTGCAGATCAGGGAAACAAGCTGAAGTTGCAGTTTCTTACTTGGGAGATGAAGTGACTAAATTGCTCTAGATTTGCAAGAAATGCATATCTTTTCCTCTTAAAAAGTCATCCTCCTTGCTGAGGCACTGCCAGGGAAGCCATGTCTCCTCTAAAGCGTTCTTACTTTCCCTCGTGCTACATCTGTCACCTCTCCCCGCCTGACTGAGCTCTGCTTTGGCCCCAGCTGCACACACTTTGATTTCCTGCATTATTTCCTTCTACTTCCAAAGCATTTCAGCTCAAAACTTCAAAAATTCTTCTTTGTCTGTCTTTATTTGTATCGTGACGTGCCATTGCAGACTCACAGCAGGCTTAGCAATATGTGCTAGGTCAGCAGCTGACTGCCTCTCGTGTTCCAGGGCACCCTTGGCTTTAGCTGCACAGAAGTCCTAACATATAAGAAAGATCTGAAGACAGCAGCTGGTGAGAAAAATTCTGCTACATCTAAGACCTTGTGATAGGTTTTTTCCCAATTTTTGTATCCCAGATACTTCTTAGTTTGGGCAGTTTACTACCATTTCTACTTCAGGGAAAGCACATTTGCTGTGCTTACAGGAATATAAACTGTGTGCACATCTTTACTCAGATAGTAATACTTCAGTTCACTTTGTGAAAACAAAAATCTAACTGGGGTTAATATAAGTTAGAATAAATTCCTTTCCCTCACACATTTTCTCCAAGCTATTAACCATTATCATTAAGGGAAACGAACTCACACAACATCCTTATGTTGTGGAGGCAAGTTGCTGATGTCAGCATTGGCTGGCATGATGTTAGGTCTACAGGCAAAATTCATGAGTTTGCTTTACTTCTTCCCACATGCAGTTTCATTTTCACTTCAGAAAGGAGAGGTTCACTAGTCTTTTTGCAGAATCAGAGCAGTCTCAAGGTAGGTGAAAAAACAAACCAGAAAACAACTCCTGGCTGGCATATGACAGATCAGTGTAAAACCTACAGATTTTCATCACTGCAGCCGAAATCACCCACAAGAGGCTCTCGAAGTGCTACATTACTGTCTAAAACAACACTGTCTGATTGTCTATTGAGTGGATGCCCCCAACCCCAGAAGCATTCTAGATCAGAAACTCTGAGCACCCTGGTCTGGTGAAAGGTGGCCCTGTGCATGGCAGGGAGGTTGAATTGGATGCTCTTTTAGGGCCCTTCCAGTCCAAAGCCTTTTATGAGTCAGAGCTGCACTGCTTCAGTACCTTTTGAAGAACACTGATTAGATAATTACTTTTATTGGCTATCAGTAAAGCAGCATATATTTCTTTTTTCCTTGCAGAGATTTTACATGCACTTGCTGTTGTAAATGAAGACGTTACCATCATATGAAAGATCTGAGAGAAAACTCTATGGAGCCTGCAGGAATTAAAACAACAGTGCATCCCCTAAACACTGATTATGACATGGTAGTTAGTGCACTGACACTTATGGGGCGAAAAACCAGTTGGCATAAAACACATACTTCTCTGCAGTTGGTGCTTTCCTCTGCCAAAATCTGCTTATAAATGGAGCAGTGATTCAGGTACCTGAAATAAATAAGTGACA
>VYZQ01059831.1:22144-42114 GCA_013400655.1 Mystacornis crossleyi
CCCTTAATTTCAAAGTTATAATAATTCGGAGGGAAGGGGGTTACATTTTCCATGCCAAGGGAGACTCCTGCCTTCTTAGCAGACCCCTATCTTTCAAACCAAGACACTTCCTCCAAGTATTCTCTCCAGCCTCATGAAGTCCAGAAACAGGCCTGATAATACTTGTTCTGTGTTAGCTAATGTGACTCCTGGACAGCAGATAGCTCTAAAAAGGCCATTTCTGCTCATCACTCCCTAATCCTTGTTCTGCTGTTGGAGAAAATTTAATTGTCAAGCAGGAAGTGTACCTCAGTTTTTGGCTGTTAGAATGAGGCAGCAGCAAAGTCTGGTTTGAGTGGATCTGGGAGATGAAATCCTGGCTGCCTCTTCCTCTTCGCTGGGTGTGCAGACACCAGCACTCTTTCTATTTCCTTGCTGCCATGAAAATTGCCTTATTGAATTTTTAAATAAACTGTGCTGGTTGGAATATCTAAAGAGCCTTTGCACAGACCCTGACGGAACTCTTTTTTTTTTAAATTAAAAAACTTGGCCTCAGGCAAAATGGAAATGTCTTCAGATTTGCAATCAGTGCTCATGTAACATATCTGAAATGCAGTTTATAAGCTGGCAATTTGATGGGATTTGTTTCTGGAGGTGGTAATGGATGGATTTGTGGAACCTGGGAGGCCAGGATGCCATGACACAAATTGATACCAATGCCCATACCAAGGCATTGAGGGGAGAATAGGAAAGAACAAGAAAAGAACAATCCAGTTCTAGTTGCTGAGTTGCACATGGGAGTCACATTGTCCTCTCCTGCCAACATCCTCCTCATCTTTGTGTTTAACCCACTGAAATCTCCAGTTTGCTCCCGAGTGGAAAACATCCATGAGCCCCAAGAACATCCATCTCTGATAGAGATGGGAAATTAATAATAAATACCCGCTAAATGCTGAATAGGAACTGTCACAGAGAGCCTGTTGAGAAGAAAAAAATTTGAACTTTGTCCTGAGGCTGCTTTCCTCAGTCACTGATCTGGATCATTTCATTAGCTGAGGTCAAAGGGAAATCCTTCTGGAGGGAGGCCTGTGAAAAGGGGAAAAGCAGTGAGAAAAATACCTTCCTCTCTCAAGGATGCAACTGCAATGGCCTTAGCTAGGGATTAAATAGATGAGCAAGTCCCTAATTATGTGTGGGTTAGATAGTAAAGAACACTAGGGGAAGGAGTGAATAAAGGAAGACAGGACTGCTTATTGAATAGGAGAGGGGCAGAGCTGGCCAGGGAGATGCAGAGAGGCCAGAGCTGTGTGTAGGAGAAGCGGATGATTAGGGTGATTTGCCCAGTCCTCATCCAGAGCATGCAAATACAATTGGTACAGAGATTCATCAGTCATTGCTTATGCCACGCTTACACAAGCTGGGAAAGCCACAGGTCATTATGCAGAACTGGGCTGGAATCAGCTGCTGCAGGGATCTCTGCTCTGATATGGAGCCCCTTGGCTGCAGTTCTTCTTCATCTGCACCTCCACACCAGCCTCATTTTTCTCCTTATCCTGGGATATCTCACCTGGAACAAGCATGAAGGGAACATTCACCATACACATGGACCACAGAGGTCCTGTCCTGCAGGACTTGGGGATCACACAATGCTACCAACAATGTGGTGTCCTCTCAGCCTGTAATTCACACCCTGAGATGTCCTACAGCCAGTTACCTCATTATGGCTAATCCAGGGGTAGCACTGATCTCTCCCAGCCCACATGAGTTCAGTGCCAATCTGCTTTCCACATGCCACCTTGTTATGATGACTTTACACAACACTTTATTACACATAGCAGCATCCAGCAGGATTTGTGCTAGGAACCATACAGAGGGAGTGCACCCCACCTGAAACCAGTAAGAGTGTGTGGGGTTTAGCTGAAATGGAGTTCATTTTCCTCATAGCAGCCCTTACAGTGCTGGGCTGTGTACTGGTAACTGGGAAGGTGCTAGTAACACATAGGTGTGTTGGTTCTGCTGAGCACCACGGCAGTCTCTCCAACATTTCCCCCTCAGCAGCAGGCCGGGGATGGGCAAGATATTGGGTGGGGTCACAGCCAGGACAGCTGACCCAAACTGACCAAATGGATATTCCATATTATATGATGTCTGCTCAGCAATAAAAGCTTAGAGAATGGAGAAGCAGGGGAGCATTTACTATGATATTTGTCTTCCAGAACATCCTCTGCATGTACTGAACCCCTACTTTTTGCTGATGGAAAATAAAGAATAAATCTTTTCATTTCCTTTGCTGCTGCTTGGGGCATTTGCTTCTGTTTAATTAAACTGCCTTTACCTTGACATTACTTTTTTCCATCTTATTTTCCCCTCTTCTCCATTCTGCTGAGAAGTTAAGTGGTAGAGAGGCTTGGTGGGCACCTATTGTCCAGACAAGGTCAGCTCCCCTTAGAGAAGCAGAAGCAAATCAAGCAGGTTAATGTGTCTTTTGGAGGTTGCAGAGCCTACATGTCTGTCTCCAAAGGTTTGCAGCCTCAAGGCGAAATAATTTCTTCACAGCTGAGTTTTGCCTAAGGCTGATGCTGTTGCTGAGCTGAAGCAGAAGGAGGAACAGGCTTATGGGCAGATTGTGCAATGCTGAGAAGATCAAAAGGATAGAAGTGTAGGGATATCAGGACTGAGCCGTGGGGCAGGGACAGGAATGTGCTGTAGGGTTGAGAAGCTGCTCCCTGCTCTGGGAAAGGGGGCAGGCTGGTGCAGAGCCAGGCTCCACATACTGGGACAGGCCTGGGAAACACTGATGTTTTTCTCTCCCTCTCACCCAAAATGGTAGATGATGCTTATCCATCATTATTATGACACTCTGCACGGGGATGGCCCAAAGGCTCTGCAGAGGTCATCGGGCTGATCCATAAAAAGGCAGCCAAGGATGAGCTCACTTCTTTCACATGGAAAAGGAGTGGGTGAAATCTTTAATCTCTCGAGTCAGTAACAGGTTGGAGTCTTGATAGCTTGAAACTCCAGTTTTCAGTATCCATCATTCTTGCAAATGCAACTGACGCAATCTCTCACTGCCAAGTGCTATTTCAGGGCTGTTCATTCCTCCCTAGGACATGTCCTTAGGAAATATCGTATTTCTTGGTTGAATACAGAAACAGGCTGTGTCTGAAGAGCAACCCAGCAAAATCGCTTGGCAAAATCCATTGTGGCTCATTTAAAGATACTGTAATTGGACAAATCCCTTTATTATTACAGAAATTACCTTAAACTATCCATGTCACTCACAACTGGACAAGATTCTATGACCCTGTGGTTGCAGGACCATCCTGAAGTTCAACCCCATGAGATGTGAGACTCATCTCTGACTTCCATGAGGACTGAGGGCACCCAGCACCAGCCTGGATAGGACTTTTTCTGGAGGGAGGAAGAGAGCAAAGGTAAGTAGGTGTAAGAGAGAGAGGGACAGAGGGAATGAAAGGGAGAACAACTATTGGAGAGCTTCATCATCTCCCTGTCTAGAAGATATTTTTCCATTGACTCTATTTAAAGTCAGCCTCAGGCTTGTGGGCTTGGAGAGCTTTTAGCAGATGAAAGGACTCACTCATCAGGCAGGGTTTTTTTGATTTTTTTTTCCTCTCCCCAGTTCTCCTGGGTCTGTTTTAAAGCCATATCAGCAACTGTTGAAAACTGTCAGATGCCTTTGACAGATCAGTACTTTACCGTGGAATTTGCATGGCCTGTTAGCCAATCAAAATGCAAATTTGAGATACATTTAAAACACAAGCCCCCACTTTGTCTTCCAAATGCTGTTGGAAAGTCATGAAAGCAATTTAGCTCTTCCTGGGACTGCACCTTCTCCTCAGTCTCCATTCTGGCAGAGTTGCTGTGTTTTGCCGGGAGGGAATGTGTGTGCGTGTTGGAGTGCATGTGTGTGTGTGTGCGCGCGCGCGCGCAAATGCTACGGGCATCGTTCCCAGGCTGGCAGCATAAATCTTCCCCTCTGACTGAGATTTATGGCTCAGCCACAGGGCTCCCAGCACCTCCCAGCACAGCACTGCTCCTTCAGGTGGGGGCAAGCTCAGGGGTAACGTTTGGGAAGAGGGATGGATGCCCAGGCTCTCCTGACCTGCTTCCCTTCCCTTCCTTTTCCAGATGGCAGTGGGGCGACAGCTCGAGGCTGGTGCCAGCAGCTCACCCTGGGCAATGATGAGAGCCATTTGATGGAGGTGAGTCAACAGGAACATGCTTCCCTTTCAACAAACAAACACTGCTCTTCCCACTAGGAGCTCTCTGCTGAGAGAATTGTGTGGATCAGCATCACAACAGAGGAGCATCTTTGATTTACCTCCTGATTAGGTACAATTGGCATCGTGGTGACACCAGCTCTTCCTGTCCCTCAATCCTAACCCTGATCCCTGTTCCCAGTCAGAGCATTATCCATTCATTCCAGTCTGAGAACCCAGTCTGAGACAGCTTAACTAGTTTTCTTTATTTTTCTACCAGAAAACTATTTTTTCCTGCTCTTTTTAAACTTTTTGAAAGTAAAGGTCTACTTTGTCTGAAAATAATTTATTACCCCTGAAAATACCCCTTCCTCCCATAATAATCCTCCAACTGTGATTTAAAGCCACCTCACAAAGGTGGCATGAGGGGTTCTGTTTTTAACAAGAACTAGAACTGCTGTTCACAAGACAAAAAGCCTGTCCAGCTCATTCTTTAGCTGGAAATGTCATTATTTCATGCAGACTCGTGCATAAAAATTAACCCATACACTTTTTAAATGGGTCTGGGGGAAAAAGACCAGTTGCCTGTTATCTACTTGTGGAGTTATCTATTGATATCAGTTGTACAGAGCCCACTGCCACCCCATTATGAAGCATCTCTTATCCCCAGAGGCCCGGACCTGGGAATCTGCAGATTCTGCCACACAGGACATTCTCTGGCATTACTCAAAGCTGGAAAAAATCTTACAGTGAACTGAGTTCACTCCAAAGAAAATTCTTTCACAATTACCAGATTTGCTTAATAAAATGGGTAAACCTTTACTGCAAGATTATTTGGAGTGATTTTTAAATGTTCCTCTTCTGCAAATGGTTGGGTTTATGTTCCCCTCGTTCCTTTAAGGTCTGGATTCTCCCTTTGCTTGCAGTCTGCCTCTTGTCTGGCTCACTGAAGCAGTCAGATGGTATAATTTGGAGGTACCTCCACAGCACTTACTTGTCTGACATGCCTGAACTGATTGAAACATGCACAGAAACCTTTGAAACCTCATTGAAGTGGTATGGATAAAGCCCTGGAATGTGATAGATCTGGGAGACAGCAGGTACATTCACTCCTGGAGACTGCACAGCACAAAGCTCCAGGGGAAGGAGTTTGTGCCTGCACGGGTGGGCAGGGAATGAGACTGAGACTCTGTGGATGCTGTGGATCTTTACAGGACCACTTGGCAGTAAATAACTATGGTCTGCTTGCTCATGTACTGTGTCTCCCTGCATTTATATGTACGTATGTGTACTAGTTATTATTCTATAATTCTGTGATTCTGTACATGACTCCCCCCATTCTTGTGTGTCTCCATGCTCTGTGTCTGTGGTTGATGTTCATATATTTCATCAAATCATAGAATCACAGAATGGTTTGGGTTGGGAGGGACCTTAAACACCATCCAGGCCCACCCCTGTCATGGGCAGGGACACTTTCCACTATCCCAGATTGCTCCAAGCCCCGTTCAGCCTGGCCTTGGGCACTTCCAGGGATCCAGGGGCAGCCACAGCTTCTCTGGGCACCCTGTGCCGGACCTCACCACCCTCACAGGGAAGAATTTATTTTAAAATATTTTCTCTCTTCTTGCACTTCTCTTGCTTCTTTCTTTAGGAGTGTGTTGTCAGATGCCAGACAGCTCTAGTAGAGGGGTCAGTGAGCTGGATCAGCATTGAGGAGACTGGGACCAATGGGTGATGAGACTCCTGGGAAGAGCTGCAGCAGAATTTGGGAGTGGAACTTGCTGGGGACACTTATGAAGAGCAGGGTATAGAGAGCTGGTCTAAAATGCCTCCTAACCCGAGGACAGTTGGCCCTCAATATCTGCACCAGTACTTTCCAGGAGAAGACATCTGCTGCCTCCCCTGGAAATATGTCCATGAGCAGCAATATCTTTGCAGTCAGGAATTTGAGAAAATAAACAAACACCTGCCAGGAACAGAATTGAATCAAGCACTGATTTAAATATGACAAGGAGAAAAAAAAAAAAGGCGTTTTATTTATGTGATGCCTTATCCTGGGCTTAGAATTAAAAGCCAAACATGGTTAGAGGGGGAAAAGGGATTTTACCTTGGAGTTTATTAAGGATCCTTAGATACAGGCAGGAGCACCCCGCAGGAATGCCCCCCCTGGACTGATGCACAGAATTCACGTTGGAAATGTACACCAGAGAATGCACACCCAAGGCTAAGGCTAAAGCTTCCCGCGATGGTTTGCTTATACAATTATAGACATTGTATATTAGCATATCTATCATAGATTTTCCAATGGGAGGCTCTGGAGGAGCCCCCTCGTAGGGAATGCTCCCCCTGCATGGGTCTGTCTTAGTTTACAGAATATGTTCTGGAGAGGACCTTGGGTCTGGGGCTCGCTGACCCCCTAACTACGAAGTTTCTAAGATGTTTGGTCTCTTGGCCTAACAGAACTTTGGGTCTAAGCTCGTTATCAAACTTAGGGAATTACAAGTATGTGGGCTAAAAGCACTAGAGATACAGAAAGGCTGCATAAAAGTGTATATGAAGGGGGATATGAGAGAAATATAAAAAAGCAAAAGCATTATGGCATCATATGGACTAAAAGAAAAGATCAAAACACAAAGTCTTCTTGTGCTTCAGCTGTGGGTAGGAGGGGATGAGGAAGGGGACAAGAGGTGCGGAAAGAGAAGTGGCTGGCTCATGCACTGAGCCCTGTTGTTGTACAGGCAACATCCTGTCAGCACTTTGCAAGAAGGAGCTCCATCTTTCTTTCTTACATGGCCTGACAGCTCTTCAGAAAAGATTTATACAGGGACAGATCAGAATATCTGTCATAGCAAACCACCATGATCAAGAGAAATGAGGCACTGTGAGCTGGGACCTCACACTTCTTAAGGCACAGGAGATGCTGTTCAGGGGAGGGGACAACTGTGGGTGCTGCTCCACACCCCAGGATGGAGGATCCCTGGGCTGCACCAGTGCCAGGAATGTGCTCTGGGATTTATCTGGCTCTGTACAGGTATGTGGAGCTCACAGGTCTGTGTCCCTGCAGGCTGGAGAGCCTCCCCTTGTGATCAAAGCACAGAACCTGTCACCTCTAGGTTTCAATTCATCTCTTTCTAAGGCAGACATCTAAAACAAGTCAGATGAATTGTGCTGTGGAATTTCTTGTTTCTCTTTCCCAATTCCAATGGGAGTTTAAGCAGCTGGCTGGGCTGAGGAGAGTTGTGCTTGAGCTGCTGTAAGTAAGAAGAGACAAATCACAGAACACAATGGCTTGGGTTGGAAGGGACCTTAAAAATCATCTCATTCCAACCCCTCTGCCAGGGGCAGGGATACCTTCCACTGGACCAGGTTGCTCAAATCCTGTCCTTAGTGTGCAGACAGACCATCCCACAGTGTCTGCCCTCCTTCCCATGAGCCCATTCCTGGCTTCATCCCCAGAGAATCCCTCGGCTACGGCAGGTAGGGCAGGAGTGCCCCGGGAGCAGCAGGGCACACATCTCCAGAGAAGGAGGTGCTGGAAAGGTCTGCAAGGGGCAGGGATGCAGCCATGTATGAAGAGTTTTAGACAGGCTCAGAGCAGCCAAACTTAGATTTTTTTTTTTGCCAAAAGGAAAAGCCGGGGACGAGATCACCATCTGGACTGGGCAGTGACTCTGCTTGGCTTGGCCTGAGCCACTCTGCTGTGACAAAGCCACAGGAGCATTTCACAAGGACAAAGGTTACTGGCTGCTGAACAGCAGAGTATCAACATGGAAATGACAGCAATCCATGTCAGAGTCTGGGGCCCATGTAAATCTTTCCTAGGCTATTAGCACAGTGTGGAAGCCAGCCTCAGATGTGGGACACAGATTTGCAGGCCCTGGGTAAGTGGTCCGCAGCTCGCAGTGCTGTGCTGTTGGTCCCACTGGAGCACATCCACTGTAACTGGGAGAAAAAAAGAGGGAAGAAAAAGCAGATTGTGGTTCAGAGCCCTGTTCTCTCAGCGCAACTCCTCCAGACCCCAGCTGCGGTGTAAATTGAGATTCCACATAGATGCTGCTGCCTGCTTTCACTGCTCATTGGGTGCAATTTACTTGTCTCATCCGATTTACGCTGTGCACTCAGGTCTGGAGCATAAATATCCCAGCTCATATAACTATGAGAGCATCTTCTGTCTTGCCTCTCTCACACTGACTCAGATTCATCAGATTCAGAGGAAGTGATTTTAATTTCAGTGATCTTCACTTTCTCACCCAAAGCCCCACTGATTTCTCTGCTGTGGTCTCCAAACCACACAAGTGGAGTTTTCCATTGGATTTCATTTTATCTTCTGATTTGAAGGGTTTAAGTGTGAATTAAGTGATACCTTGGCTTTGATCACAGTCCCCCTTCCTAGGGGTGAGTTTCAGCCTAAATGAACAGTGTGTGTGTGCGTTAGGAATGCACTCCCCAAGCATGAATAAATGTTCTCAGGGAGATCCTTAACAACATACAATCTTCCAAGCAACAGGTTGCTTTACCAGGATTAACAGCCTGGAGGAGAAGGATTAATATAATTGCTAGTCCTAACAGGAGCTGTGGAAAATAATCACAATGAAGTTAAATAAAACATTTGAAAACTGCTAGGGATTTAGGGTGGTATTTTAATTTGTGTTTTGTCTTTTAAATGTATTTATTTTGCAAATCTTGCAGGAAGTTCCCTGGTGTCAAACAGGATGTGCAAGCATTCATCGTCTCCTCCCTCTTTTTCAGAAAGGTTCTTAAGCTCAAATCAAACAACAGAATAATTTTAGGGAGCAACACCACAACTGGCCTTCCCCCAGCTCTGTTTCATGTTTCATTTCATAAGAAAAAAAGAAGTTTTGTCAGATGAAAAGAAAAGTCCACCTAATCCAGAATCAGAAGTTCAATGGCCAAAAAATTGCCACTAGGAAAGGCTGTGCAAACAGTGAGCACGTGCCACTATTTCTCTCCCTCTCTTTGTCAGCCTCCACTGCTCAGCAGCTCAGGGACTGCTGGAGTCACAGGTGTTATCTTCCAGTTTAATGCCCTTGATGGATTTTTTTCTTCCATGAAGTATCTAACAGCTTCACAAAATGCATGGTTAAGCTGTAGAACACTACTTTTTTTGTGAATGCCAGAAGTTTACATGGGTTCAAAAGGTAAAATGTGAAACCACATTACATTGCTACCTTCTGGATGTGCTATCAAGAAAACACACCTTGACAGGGAAATCTCTTTCCAGGAAACATCATGATTTTGATATGTTCTTATTTTTTTTTACTTTTTTTCTTTCCTTTTTAAAATCAATTTCTGGAATAAATGTGTTCACAGCAAATCTTGCAAGGAAAGTGTTTTCCTGTTTGCAGCACTCCTCCAGCCCATCTCTGAGAGGACTGTACGTGGTCAGATCAGATACACTACAAGGTATTTATTCTGCTGCCCAGGAGTGGAACATCAGGAGCCACTGGACTGTGACCAGTTGAATGATTCTGAACAAATACATGGAAATAAACATAATCATTCTTATCGCATTAATCACAGTCTCGCAGGAAACCTTCACCTGGATTTTAGTGAATTCAGAGCCCATTTCTTCATTATCTCCAATTCCTTGGTGATCCTGGGCAGCTGGAGCAGAATTCACCCTCGTGTAAGAGCCAGCACAAAGTCAAAGCATCCCCTGAATGCCACTGGCATGCCTGCGCTCTTTGCATTTATCCTCTGCAAAGTGAGGTGGTGGTGAAGTCCTGTAGGATCTGAGGAGCCAGACAACTCCTAGGCCAACCAAAATCCCCAAATCTCTGTTTCTTAAGCCTTTTCCAACCTACATGTGCTTTTCTTCTCTGTCAGGCTTCCAAGACCCTCTGCATGCTCCATAGGCATGGAAGAATAACCCCTTCACTTATGCAGGCACATTTTTAACTCCCACCAAACCTTCCCACTCCGGGGAACTTGTTTTAACATTGCTTTTCCCAGTACAGAAACAGCTCCGGGAAGTCAAACTCACTGCCTTCAAGAGGAAGGGTGAGCCCCCACTTCTGTAGCAAGCACCATGGGCTCTTTAAAGCCTTCCCAGTGCCAGGCAGAGTCTCTCTCTTTCCTTCCTCACTTTTGTGCGTGTTTTGCAGGAATCTGAACTGCTTTTGAAGCTGAATCTGCTCCAAGTCTCTCCAGGTCAGATCCCCATCCACCTTTGTGGCTGTTTGGAGCTGACAGTGAGCACTGTCCCTCCAACCATGCTGCTGTCCTTCCCTTCCAGCCTCACCATGTATTTCAGATATCTTCAGACTCCATAAACAGCCCTTCTGCTAAAGGAGCTGGAACCATTTCAGCCTGGGCTGTGCTGAGAGGAGACAGAGATGCCCCCTCAGGCAGAGTAAAAAGAGCCCAATGAACGTTGTGATGACAGCACAGTAAAATTCCCTGGGCTCTAAATATTTTATCATCATAAAATAAACATAGATCTTCTCATCATGAAATATGCATTAAAAAATGTTTAAACATGTTAATTATTAAACCAATATTGATTCATATTGGATGAAGCATTAACGGGTGGAGTTTGGAGGAGGAAAATTGGCAAATGTATTTAATGTCGAAAGAGTGCTTGCCACATATCAATATTCATCAGGTCTAACCACTAATAATCATAACAGTGACAGGCCAGATTTATGGCTCATCCACATGAAGGCAAGTCTGTGCAGAGGGACACACTGAAATATTAAGATGGAAGGAACAAAAATTCTTTTTTTTTACCTCCAGCTCATCATTGTGATTTTATGAATAAACTGAGGATTTGTGTAAAACAGTCTGAGCAAACAGAGAGAAGACTCTTGTGAGTTTATTTCAGAGCAGGTTATCAGAAGGATTTAATCATCTGCTCTGATAAGGCCTGGGCTAAGGCTGCCTCCTGTGCAGGTGCCACCAAAGTGCACAAGGAGTTAATGATTGCTCCTGTTGCCTCTCTTTGGGCATTTATTCAAAGAACCTTAAATGAATTTTCTGAAAATCAGAGAACGGGAAATGCATCATGTGCCACCTTTGGCATTTGTAAGGTTGAAGGTGAAGCTTGAGTTGGGGAGTTTTATGGTTCAAGCCAGTTATTTTGATTTGGGGTTGTAAATATTCTCTCCAGAGCTGAATGCCTTGCTCACTGTGTCTGCAGGAATTCTTTTGCAGATTTTTTCCCACTGGAAGCTCTAGCTTTGATAATACACTTAGATCACAGCACAGATAGAAAGGAAGGGACTGGGAACTGAAATTGCATTAATATGGGAGACCTGCCAAAGGTCCTTAATTTGGTTTAGTTTTAAATGTCCATTTCAACCACTCCGGGAGCAGGAATTCTGTTGCCAATGCAGTCTGTCCAAGGACATTCTAGGCACTGTTGTCTGGGTCTGTTTTTCATTTCCTTCACCACCTAGAATTTTTCCCCCTGATTTATTTCAATGTGAACAGGTACACCAAGACCTGTACCTAAACCACTGTGTGACTATGTGAATTTAACAGCATTTTTTCAATATGCTGGAACCTGAGAGATCTTCAGAATTGCAGGGAGTTCATTGTATTTAAAAATTTTCTTGAAAAGAGTCTCTTTTCTAGGTCTTTAAACAAAAAAAAGCACAATGAGGTTCAGTGACTCTGTTCAAGGACTCCAGTTTAAGTTTTTTCAGTCTACAATTCAAGAAATAAAGTTGTTTTCTTAAGAACATCCTCTGCAAATGCAGTGTGGTATTTGCATGCCAAGTTAATTTAATACTTTTTATTACTCTGTCTCTTTGCAAGACTGGTGCAAGTTACAAGAGCAAACACACAGAAATCTTCTCTCCTGGGGTGGGGGGCATGTCATACAACTGCTGATGGACAGAGTCATGCCAAGAAAAGTTAAATAAATTGGTTTTCCCCTTGCTGGAACTTGGTTTTAATGTCAGGACTGGTACCTGAGTAAGCTGCTGGTGCATCCTGCAGATACAGAAGTGTGTAAGGTGCTGCACAGAAGACAAGGATGGGAGAAAAAAGATCAGATGAACTATTCTGCTGACAAAACCCAGGCCTGGAAACAGGGATCTTTAGGTCTTTCAGGTCCTCTCCTTTACCTACCAGTCCTTCTTGCCTTCAGAATAGATTTGGAATTCCAAATTCCTTCTTTCTCACTCCAGAATACATGCCAATACAATGTCAAATATCAGCCTTTTTCTTTGGGACAAGACATTCAAATGCCAAAACCTTTAACATCTGGCAGCTGTAGTTTTCTGTTGAACAAGAGCTTTGCTGTCAGTGTTTATCTGCTGGAGAAATGCTTCCAAGCCTATGCATGGAGATGATACACTAAATTGTCCATTTAATTTCCACTTACTGGGAGGCTCAGCATACATTAAAGAATATTTGACCATTAAAAGCATGTTTATGGACTCTAATATTGCTATCAGTGGTATGTGACTAATACAGAGTAAAGTGCATTTCGTCATGATGGGTTGATTTCGGAGTAATATGTCACTGGGAAGTGTTAATCTGGGGGTTTTCTTCCTAATGCAGCTCCAAAAGATGTGTCTGGAGGGATTCCTGCTCTGGCTGTGTCTTGCACAACCAGATCCTGGCACAATGTCCTTGCATGAAACTCATCCTGAGTGGAGTGAAAGCCAAATTAACCTTGAAAAGGTGCACTACAGCCTTATTTCCTAACAAAATCATATTCTTTGCATGTACAAAGTAATGAGAATTCCTTTAACCATCTACTCCACCACACAGTCCTATCCAAAAACTTTTGTACTGATTGACAACCTGTAATCAAACGTGATATAGAGGTTACAGCCTCAAAAATATTAAGTTCTCACAAGTTTCACGAAGAAGATGATTCTGTTGGAGCTTGTAAGTAATTGCACACCCAGGGATTCAAACACAGGATATCGCTGCATGGAAAGCAAGCTTCATTTCCATGGAGCACAGAAGTAGCTGGCATCTTGCTGGGATGTTCTCCCACTGGAAAACATCCATTTCTTAAAATCAACATGTGCTACAGTTGATGCCTTAGAAGAAAGAAGGCAACACAATAACAAACACTGATTTAAGTAAAATTTCAATTGAAGGCAGCCATTTAGTTTGTGATAATAGGGTATTTGATTTCTTTCAGTCTTATAGAATTTTCTTCCCCTTAATGTATATAATAATTCTCATACACAAAAAAAACCCCAAACAACAAAAAACAACCAAGTGTCTGTGTTGTGGGAAGACTGTTGGAGGTTCATAAAATGCTATTTTCTTCAGAATTTTCACATCATGTGTCATGGGGAAATGCTGGAATTTTGGGGAAAAAAAGTTCAAAATCTGGAATATGTGCTGAAAGAAAAATTCCAAATTTTAACCACAGCATTAGTAATTCCTCCAGAGTGAAAGGCCCAGCTAATCAGCAGCTGTATCCAGAGAAACCTCCTGTAAAAGAGCTCTCCTGTACCCAGCTCTACTGACCATAACAACAAGCAACTAAATCTCCATCAATTACTGGCCACCTTTACCCACAAGACACCCCCAGCAATGCTCCTCCAAGGGCAGCAGTCAGAACCCCTGGCCCTCAGGCAGAAAGCAGAGACAGGTGCTGTGGCTCTCCTTGCCTTTGTCTTTGGTTCCCCAATGCTCATGTCCCCCCCCAGGCTCCTTGCCTTGGCTACCAACAGCAGCAATGTCCCTTCAGGTGATGTGACAAGGCCTCTCTTGCAGTGCAGTGCAGTGCTCCTCCTCCAACACCTCCTGGATGTCACTGCAGTTACTTGAGTGTTTCCCCTCTGTCAGATCAGCACCTTATCTCATCCAGGAAAAACAAACTCATTGTTTCCATGACCTGCACATCAGCAAAGGTGCTCTGGGGTCACAGGAATCGTTCAGAGAGAGAGTTCAGTGCTGGGGAAGCCCATGCCAACCACTTTGGATTAATGTTTAGGGAATCTGGTAAAACCAGTTTGACAACAAATTAAGGGCTGGACTTGTTCATATTGGGTTTTTCCAGAGGACTGGGATCCCTAGGACTCAGCTTCCACTGGCTGTCGTGTTTGGTGGTGACAAATACTTTTATGTGGTCTCAAAGTACAGCACAGAGTGCTACAGGCTGTGCCAGAGCCTGGGCAGCAGTGAGTGTGCTGGGTGCATGATCCCGGCTGCAATCACTGCAAAAATGAGCTCTAACAGGCACCATTCACATGCCAGGCTCACTCCTGAGTTGGGAAATAATGACTTGGGACTCACTCTGCAAATGCTGCTGCCTCCTGGGCCTAACTACCACACATTGTGTGGGGTGCAATCAGAAGGTCATAGAAATGCTGTCACTGATAGCTTTATGTCTGCCTCTGGAAAATGTTCTCAACACATGGCTAATAAGTAGGTTTCTTTGATACCACTTTGGTAGTTAGGGACAGCAGGAGGAAAACAAGCAGAAGACCAAGCTCCATGCTATTATCCTTTTTAACTTTGCTTAGCAAATGATTCTGAAGTGCTCAACACAATCACTCCCCCTTTTAAGCATAGGTTTTTCCTCTCCTCTTCCTCTACTAGAGTCTAATTTTAAGGGAGCACTTTGGGATTTTAATAACAGAATTATACACTTTGCCCACAGGTCTTTAATCTCTCAATGTTTATCCCATCAGCTGCATCTCTGGCTAGCCTTTATCCTGGGATGTTTGTCTATTAAATTAACAGTATTTCAGAGGAAGATAAGCCATTTGCAAGCATTAAATCACAAGGCATCAGCATCCACTTAGTTCTCTGGCTGTTGCATCACTCAGTACATTATATACTGTTCTATATACTCAGTATATCACCAAGTTCTTCATCTTCCCTGCCAGCCCCACTCTCTGCCCCCACACTGTCTGCAAAATGCACAAACCTCTCCAATGCAGGCGAATCCAAAGAGAAGGAGACAGATGAAGTCCATGTGAGCAGCAAACTGGGAAGGTTTGGAGGGTTTGAATGGCACTGCTGGATTTTGGCTGGGTTGCCTGTGGAGAAGAGGGTAGAGCAGAGCCCTCCACATCTGAGCATCTCAGAATGTGCCAAAAGCAGTGACTAACCCTGCCCAGTAAAGAGCAGAGTCCCAGGGAACACAGCAAACAGGGGCTGCCCAACCACTGCTGGAGTGAAACCACCCCAGGATGGAGGTGACACACTCTGCAGAGTGCATGGAGAAGTTCAGTGGTGCTGAACGACCAGAAGGAGATGGATGTATCACACAGTGAAGGAGGAGAGTTAGTTGGAAGGTGGCCAAGAAAATGGAACTCATAATTCCGTTTATGCACGAAGCAGAAATGAGAGTGTGCGTCTTGAATGGCTTTGTCTGTCTTAACTCTTGGCCTTAATTGAAGGGGTCCTTCCTCAAGAGAGAGACCTGCAGCAGATGTTTGAAGATATTTTCAGAGCTCGGTGCACTGTAACGGAATCATCAGCACTGAGAAGTGTTCAGGTTTTGCTCCTTGGATTGTGCCCATTCAGCAAATGGAGTGGGTTCAGTTTCATTTAAACGCTGAGAAGTGCCAGGTCCCTGCAGAAACAGGCACAGTGCGTCTGCAAGCAGATGGGAAACATCTCCATGTAAGCATTTATGAGACACCTAACATAGTTTTCCTCTCACAAAAAGAAGCAAACAGATGAAAATCTAAATGTTAAGGGCAGTGTGAACCAAAAATTTGGGGGAAAAACTCAGAACAATTTGTACAAAGCAATCTGTTGCAATGACTTCTCTTTTATCTCCCCATTGACTTCTTGCTGTCACCTCTCACAGTATAACCATGCAGACATCCTATTTTTGATATCAAAACTCTTTGAACCAAATCAGACTAGAAACAGCAAATTCCAGCCATACTCCACAACATAACACCCTTGGAATTTTGTCTTCCTGCCCTCCTTGAATTAGCAAATTAAAAAAAAAAAATCAAAATGAAAAATTACTGGTTTTTTTACAGGCCCATGCCCTTTTTTTCTGCATCCAGGTGCCGCATCTTGGCTAGTCATTCTCTGATTTGACAGATTTTAAATCCCAAAGGATTCAGCAAGGCACTTGGTCCACTTTTTCCCCTGGAGAAGGGAGGATATTTGGGTTCCTCTGGTTATCTACATGTTAAGGGAGGTGCCTGAGGTCATGATAATCCCTTCCAGCTCTTTGACAACTGGGCTGTGACACCCTAGACACAGTGGATAACATAGACTGAGGTGCTGCCCTACCGGAAAAACAGGGTAGGAGAAGTGCTAGGAGTAGAATCATAGAATTATTTAGTTGGAAAAGACCTCTGAGATCATCTAATCCAATTAAAAGACAGAGCAGACACATCCTTTTTCCTAGCTGGGGAGGAAGTATGAAATGCAGAATATATTTATATTTTTGAACCAATCTGGAGCAAAGCTGACACCTTTCAGCATTGCCCAGAGTTGTTTTGGGTGAGGGATCCTCCTTTTTGGCTTTCTTCTCTGGGCTCTGGAGATTCAGGCTTGTTCTCCTCACCCCAGGTCTACTCCATACGCTTTCTCAATCAGCCTCTGTCACTTTGTTTGCTTGTTTGTTTGTCTGTCTTCCTCTCCTGCTTTTTGAAATTTGTCTTTGAATCACATAAATCTTCCTAATGGAAATATTTGTGCACTTGGCATATTTCCAAGGAATGTTTAGACTTTAATAAAGCAATTTTGTGGGGTTTTTTCTATTTTTCTTTCCAGGGGGAGAAGTTTGTCATGATTTTTTTTTTTTTAATGGCTTTCCTCCATAAGACTTGGCAGCTTAGGAGTCCCCTCTAGTAGGATGTAATTGGAAGTAGCTGCTCCCTCTGATAGCCTGGCTTTCAGAGAGTGGCCTCCAGTTCAGTAGTTGCAAATAACTGTGGGCAATTTTGCCTGTGCTTAACTGCAACAAGGTTGCTTCCTCCAATTTTTAAGTCTTTCATTTTCAGGCAAAACCAGAGATGAATGCTCATGTGTCCTCCTCTAAAACCCCTTTATAATAAGTGTTAAGAAAATATTCTCTGCCACTGCTGACAGTTTTCCCTCAGAAGATTGGAGGAGATCCAGATGCCTCTGGAAACATTGGGCGATGTGGTCAGCAGAAGAAAGACTCGTGGTTTGGCTGATAGATAAAGCTCTGCCTCTGCCCAAGAGTAAATGTAGAGCTCATTGCTTATTCCCTCTTTCTCTTGGTAAATTTAGAAATCTTTCAAGCTGGGTTAATTTTAGTTTTAGGAATTGTAATGCCACAAAAGAACACAACCAGTGTTTCAAGTCAATCCCCCTTGTCCAAAGGAGGCTCAGCCCTGATAGTGCAGCACCCAAAGGGTGTTCTCCAGTCTAGCCTTCAAACTCTCATGATTCCACAACCTTCCTGGGCTATTTTTTCCAGCACTTGACTCTCAGTAATCTCAAAAGGGCAATCTAAATATCCTCTATAACAAAGGTTTATCTTTGAGCCACTCCAAAATTAAACTGCCTCAAGTTTAGAAGAGCACGGAGGAACCTCAGATCCTCGATCTTCTGGCAGCACCAGCTGTCAGCCCACAGAAACCCTTGCAGGGATAGGAATAGCCTCGGTGCTATTCCAAAATTCTTAGAAAAAGCTTTTCCCAGGAAACCAAGCGAGTGCTTTTCCATGCTCTGCCATCTGCACCTGCTGGAGACCCGCTTGGCTCCTGACATCCCACAAATACATCAATAGGAGACAAAACCATTAAGAAATCAGCAGAGATCACTTCAAAATGCACACAAAGCAGAATAGTGAGACACTTCAGGACACATTCTGAACTGCTGTAAATCAGTAAAATTCACAGATTTCAATCCAACTTCGTCAGACTGCTCCAACTGAGGATTCGGTTCTTCATCATTAACTCCTCCAGCATTGCATAGCTAGCTTTTGGAGGCTTTCAATGACTTCCTTCTTGGAGTTTACAGCTGTTCCTGTAAGGCCTTTGGTTTATCCCTTTAATTTGTCATTATCCTATGTAAACAAAAAGAACAAAAGGAAAAGGATAGGGAAAAAAGAAACCCAAACAGATACACTCACTTTTCCTCTATATCAGCAGACTTTAGGTAAGAAGTATTGCTAAAGTGGGGATCTACTGAGACAGGTTTCCTGGTTAGGATAAAGATGTTGGTTAAGATCTAAGGCCTGAAGAATCTTTGTTGCTGCCTGCCCAAAGGGCCCACTGCGGCCCCGGCCTGCCTGGCCTGGGACCTGCCTGGACATGCCCCTGCCACCTGGCTGTAACTTCCCCGAGCTCCCATTGTTCCAAGCACGGGTAAAACTTGAAAGTAGCGCGGACTCCTCCGGAGCAGAGTCCGATTGGCTGGCTACCACGGGTCCACCCCCTGCTCTCCCCTTCCCCCGCCCACAAATAAAGGCTCCTGGTCAGGAGTCACCCACCCTCTTTCTCCGGCTCTCCCCTCCTGTGAACAGCTATCTTGTCCCCTGTTGGGATGGGAGGAATAAAGAAAACAGGAATATAGGCATGGAGTATGGGCTATATTTCTACCTCTTTGCTTCTGCTTATGACGCTGATTTAACAGCTCTCACTCGCCGCATTTCACAGCTGCCGTAGCTGCCGGATTGCTCGTGCTGTCTCTCCTGGCAGCACGAGGCATTCCAGAGCACAGAACGGTGAGTTAGCCAACGGAGCGAGCAGTGAGATTCGTCAAATCTTGGTTCAGGTTAAAGAAAAAATAAAATAAGACTCTAACTTCTACCCAAGAGTCTTCTTTTTCATTAAAATAACATTTCATTCTTCATTTTAATGTTTTCCAATCATTCTGAATCCTCCTGGAATCAGATGCAGATATCATGAAATACCAGCAATGAAGCTAATTCTGACAGCAGTTCTGAAGGATAAGAGAAGAGAAAATGAAAATTAGGAAGAAAACCTGCTCTGCTGATATATTCATTTTATTTTTCCATTTTGGAAAATTATTAGGGACTAGAAGTTCAAAAAAGCCTCAGGTACCCCACAGGAGGAGCTGAGTCCTCACCCGACCACAGCCTTTTTGCCAGCTTGATCCCAGCTAGCAAACTTCATGTTGTAGTTGAGCCTGGACCATATAGTGCTTTTTTGCCCTTCAGACTGATTTTCAACATTAGGCAGATGGATTAAGACT
Source organism: Mystacornis crossleyi (assembly GCA_013400655.1). Lineage (NCBI taxonomy): Eukaryota > Metazoa > Chordata > Aves > Passeriformes > Timaliidae > Mystacornis > Mystacornis crossleyi. The sequence goes on from VYZQ01059831.1 coordinate 41,443, forward strand.
CACAGAGATGGCTGGATGGTTGGAAGAATTTTCAAAAATACATGTGGAAGTTAAATAAACAGGGAAATAAGTGGTCCAAATGTTTTTCAATTCTGCAAGCCTTCCTGTGAACCACTAAAGACATTATTTTCTTTTTCTTTACCACACGAAATCTTTTGTAAAGCTGACTTGACCGTGCCAAGGGTCACACTGCAGTTAAGAATTAAACCCCAAGACACTCAGATCAGAAAAAAAACCCCATCCTAAAATGCTTTTTACTGATTTTGTTTCTGGTAATAGCACAGATACAATAAAAGGTTTTCACTGGGTGGAAGCCAACCAGGATCAATCTTCTGACTAGTAGCAGCAGCCTCAGAAGTCTACCCCCCAAAGCTAATGAAAAGGTAGCTTCCCTGTGTTTTTTGGAAAGAATACCTTGTGCTCTGCCACAATCTCAGCTGGTGGCCCATAAACCCTGCACAGGAGTTGGTTCTACCATTTCTGGTACTTATCCCGTTGTCTTCAATACAGAGCTTGTCAGAGCAATAAAAAATATATTTTTTCTGTCCTGTGGGGCAGCTTTATACACTTTTTTCCATAGGTAACCTTGCAATGTAGACTTTTGAGGAGCAGGCAGATGACTGTGTACATGGGGCAACTTCCACAGCAGCTGGCCTGCTGGAGCCAGATGGG
>VYZQ01059835.1:0-12318 GCA_013400655.1 Mystacornis crossleyi
TCTGTGAGAAAATGCCAGAAGCTCCCTCATGCTCAACACAGTCAGTTCCAGGCAGCTCTGAGATGAACCTGCTGCTGGCCACGCCTGAGTGGAAGAAGTTGTTGACCCTCACCTACCCTTGGCAGACCCTTCACAGCTGTCATCTGGAGAGGAGGCCGAAGTGGAACCAGCCTCCTGGCAGGACTTGTGACCGAGGCTGGAGCAGCCTTTTCCTGGAGGACTGACCCTGTGGAAGGGGCCCATGCTGGAGCAGTCCGTGAAGAGCAGCAGTCCGTGGGAACAGCTCAGTCTGGAGAAATTCATGAAGGATTGTCTCGACCCCGCACTGGAGCAGGGGAAGTGTGTGCTGAGGAGGGAGCAGCAGGAATACCATGGGATGCACAGACCACAGCCCCTGCCCTTGTCCCCTGTGCTGCTCAGGTTTAGGAGCTGTACATGTTGGGAGTGAAGTCGAGCTCAGGAGGAAGGAAGGGTAGAAGAAAGGTTGGTTTAAGTCTGTTATTTCTCATTATCCTACTCCTTTGTTGTTTGGTAATAAATTAATTCCCCAGAGCTGGGTCTATCTTGTCCATGCTGGTGATCTGCAAGGGATCTTTTTGTCCTTACCTCACCCACCAGACTTTAATCATAGTTTCTCTCCCCTGTCACACTGAGAAAGGGGGAATGATAAAGCAGCTCAGTGGGCACCAGATATCCAGCCAAGGTCAGTCCAACTCAGGTGGCCATGCAGATTACTAAAAACTGGAAAACAGAGACATAAGGAAAAGGTAGAGATTTTACTAAAGACTTTTTTAACTTTAAAAAGATGGATGACAACATCCTTTCAAAATATTGTTCACCTGAATGAAGAGAGTTTAGATTTCTTGGTTTGGCAGAGCTCGATCAACTTCACTTTTTTTGTGTGGTGTATCTTGTTACTTCTGGCATCCTCTCACAGCCATAAAGTCAAATATGATGTTCCAGGTGAGTTGTGCAACCGTGGTGCAACCTGGCATTATTTCTGCATATATATCATGACATGACTTTAACAAATGCAGCACAGAAACCCTACTCGCAATTTTTCTTTCATCTGGCACTCTGCCTTACTGGTGCAGGTTTCATTTGTTGCCTTTTATGAGTTCAACTTTTCTTTCGTATCTCCGACATCAACAGTGAATCTCCGAAGTTTTGAAATAATTCTTCCTTAGGTGTATTAACGTGACGTTTTCCAAGATCGGTTTCATTGTGTTACTCTCTCCTGCCTCCCAATATTACTACGTCCCTCTGCATTCTATTTCCTTGTCCTTAGTTTTGCTTTGCATGTGAGTGAGTGATCGAAGACCACAGCGCTGACTTAACAGAGAGATGGAAGAATTAGCAGGTGCAGGTGCCTTCTTCATCTTCATCAAGGTACATGCCTTCTCAAAATCTCTTCTGAATTTAGGACTAGATTAATATTGCTGTCTCTTTAGACCATCTAACTCAGTCTCGTTCTTTATCAGCAATTTTGTTTTTTCTTGTGGTATGTAGTTGAGATATGAAATTTTCATGTGTTCAGCAAAAGCATATGTTCTGCTTTCAAGTTACAAAATCAATTAATTTGCTAGTGAAAAACAAGTTCTTACAGTTAATCCACTTGTCCTTATACCAAGCTCTTAAATCCATACTATTCTCTGGCCAAGGCTAAGTAAAATTGACATCATTTTTCACTGTTTATGGTACTGGAAAAGTTATTTTTAGTAGGAAAATTTTAACTGAGAAAAGGGAATGCAACTTTTATCTGTGAGTTCAGCCGACAACTCTGAGCAGTCTGTCTTTTGAAAATGAAAAGGCACCAGAAGACAGGAACTTGCCTAACTGGGTGATTACTGTACAGTGTGTAGGCAAAAACTTTATTTGCCAGTAAGGCTGGGATTTTGTGGCTGTGCTCTGAGAAGAGACTCCAGCGAGATCACAGATGAGATGGCAGCAGGTGTAGGAGTCCCCATGAATAAAACAGAGCCAGCAGCAACAGAGGAGCTGAGCAGCTGGGCTGAGGTACTCGATGTTGTCACTCTCTTACTGCAAGATTGATTCCACGGATATCTCATTGAAATTATTTTAGCTGGCTGGTTGGATTTTCCCCAAGATTTGTCTGATAACTGATCCCCCTTCCTAGAGATGTGTTTTGAATTTATCGTGGTAAATTTAGGAAAATGGCTAAGCAAAGTCTTTACAAAATTCAGCAAGTTGCTCGAGAGAAAAAAATAAAGTAATACTCCTCTTCCTTTGAAGCTGCTGGAAGTACTGTAGTAGAATCTAATCTTTCCAAATCTGCTGGGTGTACTGTGCATTTTTCATTTTTTGTGTACTTACCATTCCCTTTTGGTTCTTGGATGCCTTCATGGAAGACTATAAAGGATGTTTTTTGGGTTAGTTCTGTTTCTCACCAAACATGTTATATAAAAACAACCTCTCTGCAGGAGAGCCTGGGAGTAACACGGTAAAGTCTTTCCATTTTTATGTACACTGTGAACTCTTGTCAGCAAACTGGATGCTGATAGAAGCAAGAGGAGAATCCACACGTGTGTGGCTACGTTCCTAACAAAGGCAAATCCAACCAGTGGGCTGCACTTAACGCTTTTAGGAACTAAAAACTGAATTTACTGTTTTGCTACAAACACAGATGCTGGTGCTTTCATCACGAGTCCCTTTTACCCAGGGGTGAGAGAGGGGGGGATTCTTGTGAGTAGCAGCAGATGGCTCTTCTGCCTATTTTAAAGCAGTCTCATTAAGAGATGCCGCTGAGAAAAACTGCGTGGACTTCATTATTTTTTTTTAGTGATGTGTAAATTTGGAGGGCATTATCAGCAGATTTTGTCATACTGTGAGAAGAAGTAAGTACGATCAGTGGTTATTTCCAAAATAAGGCGGGTCCTTTGCTCAATTCTCACACTATAAAAAGACCTACAAAGGAAAGACAAGCAATTCTGGACTTCCTTATGGAATGTGTTTCGTTGCCGTGCTGTGTCAAGGGGACCACAGCAAGACACACAGATTCACAATTCTTGTCTTGGTCCTCCAGCCAACAGTCCAATTTTAGCATTTCTTAAGGTTTTCACTAGTAAATATTTTGTCAGAATGCATTAATCGATCTTCATCAGCACCTGGAAGGGGCCTACAAGAAAGATGTTTTAGGAGCCTGTAGTGCCAGGACAAGGGGAATGGCTTCATGCTGCAGAGGGCAGGGTTAGATGGGAGGGTGGGGAGACCCTGGCACAGATTGCCCAGAGAAGCTGTGGCTGCTCCATCCCTGGAAGTGTCCACGGCCAGGTTGGACGGGACTTGGAGCAACCTGCGACAGTGGAGTGTGGACCATGGGACTGGGTGGGCTTTAAGGTCCCTTCCAACCCAAACCATTCCCTGATTCTCTTCTGTCATTCCATGTAACACTGAACTGTGACTACAGGTATTCCAGAAAATATCTGTCCAGATTTCAAGAAGAGGGTCCAGTTTTCGTGAAAATGTTAAGGCAAAATGTTTCCAGGGTCTTAACTGCAAGGAGGCCCATAAAAGTTTGAAAATATAAACTGTTATGAAGTATCATTATTTTCTCCTCCAAGAAAAAAAAAAAAGATGAAATTTTAACTTAAAATTAAACGAAGAATTTTCTATCCAAATTTCAGCTCACAACAGTATTATTGTTGTCTTTATTGGTTTCATCAGCCACCTGCCACGTACTCAGTCCAAGTACAAAGATGCAAAGATCAGTCCAGGGACTGTGCTGAGGCTCTAAGAGTTTGTTGTTCCTGTCTCCTGTCTTGCTTAATTGGGTAAGCAAAGAACTGAGAGCTTAAGAATACGTGACTAAAAGCTCCTTATTTCCTTATGTCTTACTTGCATGGAACAGCAAATACCTGCCCCAGATAGTGCAGGTCAGAGGGGTAATGTAAATCTGCATGTACCTCAGACATGGAGAGCAACACAGACAGCTCTGTCAGGGACATAAACAAGCATTTTATGTTCCATTAGTCTCCCGGATTTTATTCTCACTTTCTCCAAGAGAAACAGACTTTGATACCATACCTGTACTGAGTTATAGCCCATTATACTGAGAAACCTGAGAAATAAATTTGCAGGCGTTCACACAAAGCACTCAGCTCTTCACTCAGCCTTACCTTCCCTGCAGAATCCATTAATTGACAAGTCTGCTGAAGCACAGGAGAAACCTGAGGTGCACACACTGAAAGTAAGAGGGAGAGCTGAGGGTCTTTGGTGTCACTGTCAAGAGGACGGGCCAGGTTCTGCTCTGTGGGGCCCAGCAATGGCACAAGAGGAACAGGCAGGGACTGATGCCCAGGAGGTTTCACCTGGACACGAGGAAGAACTTTCTGGTGCGGAGACCAAGCGCTGAAAGAGACCAGGGAGGGTGTGAAGTCTTCCTCACTGGGGATACTCCAGAACCATCCGGACAATGCTGTGCCTTGTGCTGTGGGATGGCCCTGCTGGAGCAGATGAGACACCATGGGCCTTTCCAGCCTTGTTTGTTGCGTGATGGCACAGACCGTGAGACCTTCCAGGCTCGTGCTCCAGGTCCCTGTCATGGTCTGCTGTGTCATGGGCAGCTCCCAGCAGCAGAGTACGTGCACGTGCCCCGGAGCTGCCAGCTGGGAAACCCAGAGAATGTATTTTAACTTACTGCTGACCACCTCACCTTCGAGCTGAGCCTGGTGTGTCCATTTTTTCATCCCTTCAATTGAGGCAGATCTCTTTCTAGCAGTAGTGAGAAAAGCAGTTTTCTCTGTAGCAGCAGGAATTTGTAGTAGCAGTATCATAGAGCCCTAGAACCACACAATACCCTGAGTTGGAAGGGAGCCAAAAGGATCATTCAGTCCAACCCCAGGCCCTGCACAGACACCCCAACAATCCCACCTGGGCACCCCTGAAGGCGTTGTCCAAACGCTCCTGGATCTCTGGCAGCCTCAGGGCTGGGACCATTCCCTTGGGAGCCTGGGCAGTGCCCAGCATCATCTGGAGGAAGAACCCTTTCCTGCTATCCAGCCTGACCCTCCCTGACACAGCTCCAGATGTTCCCTTTGGGCCTGTCTAGTGGTCATGAAAGAGAAGAGATCAGTGTCTCCCCCTCCTCTTCCTCTCACAAGGATGTTGAAGAACCCAGTGAGGTCTGACCTCAGTCTCTTCTGCAGGCTGAATGGACCAGCTGCCCTCAGCCCCTCCCTATGTGTCTTCCCCTCTAGACCCTTCCCCATCCTCGTGGTTGCCTTAAATCTTCAGAAGAAGAAACTCAGGAAATTAGGTGCCACAGAAAAGCAAAAAGTTTTCATCTGAGACATTCACATGAAAAAAAAAAAAANGTGAAAATGTTAAGGCAAAATGTTTCCAGGGTCTTAACTGCAAGGAGGCCCATAAAAGTTTGAAAATATAAACTGTTATGAAGTATCATTATTTTCTCCTCCAAGAAAAAAAAAAAAGATGAAATTTTAACTTAAAATTAAACGAAGAATTTTCTATCCAAATTTCAGCTCACAACAGTATTATTGTTGTCTTTATTGGTTTCATCAGCCACCTGCCACGTACTCAGTCCAAGTACAAAGATGCAAAGATCAGTCCAGGGACTGTGCTGAGGCTCTAAGAGTTTGTTGTTCCTGTCTCCTGTCTTGCTTAATTGGGTAAGCAAAGAACTGAGAGCTTAAGAATACGTGACTAAAAGCTCCTTATTTCCTTATGTCTTACTTGCATGGAACAGCAAATACCTGCCCCAGATAGTGCAGGTCAGAGGGGTAATGTAAATCTGCATGTACCTCAGACATGGAGAGCAACACAGACAGCTCTGTCAGGGACATAAACAAGCATTTTATGTTCCATTAGTCTCCCGGATTTTATTCTCACTTTCTCCAAGAGAAACAGACTTTGATACCATACCTGTACTGAGTTATAGCCCATTATACTGAGAAACCTGAGAAATAAATTTGCAGGCGTTCACACAAAGCACTCAGCTCTTCACTCAGCCTTACCTTCCCTGCAGAATCCATTAATTGACAAGTCTGCTGAAGCACAGGAGAAACCTGAGGTGCACACACTGAAAGTAAGAGGGAGAGCTGAGGGTCTTTGGTGTCACTGTCAAGAGGACGGGCCAGGTTCTGCTCTGTGGGGCCCAGCAATGGCACAAGAGGAACAGGCAGGGACTGATGCCCAGGAGGTTTCACCTGGACACGAGGAAGAACTTTCTGGTGCGGAGACCAAGCGCTGAAAGAGACCAGGGAGGGTGTGAAGTCTTCCTCACTGGGGATACTCCAGAACCATCCGGACAATGCTGTGCCTTGTGCTGTGGGATGGCCCTGCTGGAGCAGATGAGACACCATGGGCCTTTCCAGCCTTGTTTGTTGCGTGATGGCACAGACCGTGAGACCTTCCAGGCTCGTGCTCCAGGTCCCTGTCATGGTCTGCTGTGTCATGGGCAGCTCCCAGCAGCAGAGTACGTGCACGTGCCCCGGAGCTGCCAGCTGGGAAACCCAGAGAATGTATTTTAACTTACTGCTGACCACCTCACCTTCGAGCTGAGCCTGGTGTGTCCATTTTTTCATCCCTTCAATTGAGGCAGATCTCTTTCTAGCAGTAGTGAGAAAAGCAGTTTTCTCTGTAGCAGCAGGAATTTGTAGTAGCAGTATCATAGAGCCCTAGAACCACACAATACCCTGAGTTGGAAGGGAGCCAAAAGGATCATTCAGTCCAACCCCAGGCCCTGCACAGACACCCCAACAATCCCACCTGGGCACCCCTGAAGGCGTTGTCCAAACGCTCCTGGATCTCTGGCAGCCTCAGGGCTGGGACCATTCCCTTGGGAGCCTGGGCAGTGCCCAGCATCATCTGGAGGAAGAACCCTTTCCTGCTATCCAGCCTGACCCTCCCTGACACAGCTCCAGATGTTCCCTTTGGGCCTGTCTAGTGGTCATGAAAGAGAAGAGATCAGTGTCTCCCCCTCCTCTTCCTCTCACAAGGATGTTGAAGAACCCAGTGAGGTCTGACCTCAGTCTCTTCTGCAGGCTGAATGGACCAGCTGCCCTCAGCCCCTCCCTATGTGTCTTCCCCTCTAGACCCTTCCCCATCCTCGTGGTTGCCTTAAATCTTCAGAAGAAGAAACTCAGGAAATTAGGTGCCACAGAAAAGCAAAAAGTTTTCATCTGAGACATTCACATGAAAAAAAAAAAAAGCCTTTAGTCCACAGAGAAAGCTGAGAATTCTTATAAACCCTCAACAGAGAAGGTGCGAGAAATGAGGACCTAAGAGATAACGTAATAAATGAAAAGAGAGAACCAAAGTTCTCACAAAAGGAAAGGGTAATAGCCTTAAAAAGAACTTGAAAAACGTAATATCCATTTCCTCACAGACACTTTTATCTATAAGAGAAACAAATCACAACCTATATAATTTGGCAAAGAAATTTCAACACTAATTATTTTTCTTCTATACTACTTCCAGACAACGAAACTATGAAGAATCTTTATGGCTCCCTTTTATTTGTTTACTAATGTCAGTGACTCTTTAAATCTTCTTGGGGGACGTAAAAAAAGGAGTATATTGTTCTTTTACAATGTGTCAACAAACAACAAAACTGCTGCATGTATCTTTTTGTATCCTTTTTTGGTCAAAAAGAACTAATAGAGTTCAACAGCTTGCAGAGCAAATAAAAGATATTGGAATCCAACCTTAAAGATGATACTTATTTCCAGCATTCCCATGTGTATCAGTATATAAGGAGCAAAATGTCATTTGACATTGCTGTGTTTGAATGGCATTCGTGGTTAATAAGGTTACCAGTACCACTGACAGGGCTTAATATTGCCCTTTAGGACGAGATCTTTTACTGCAGTGTGTGCAAAGGATAACCTCGAGTATCTATTGTATCCTCTCCTTCAGTACTCTGCCGTGTTCTGTTGCTCTACAAAAATAGAATATGTTTAAAAGAGCAAAGAAAGCCGTGGCTGCGCTTTTATCCAGGTGTAATATACGCTATCTGTCTGACATACTGAGAGCAACTGAAAATTTAAAGATTTCTGAATTAATCCCAGCTAAGTCCTGGACTTCTGGAGATGCTAGATCTTCTCCTGAAATGTTACGCTGTCTTGTACACAGATGCTTTTTTTGTTTCATCTCTGAGTAGCTCATAATTTCAGTCTCCAGAGAGAGAATCAATCCTGAAGTTTATATCAAAATCACATTTTGTCTGACCAAACTGCAGCACGTACATTCATAGAGTTATGTTTTTCTTCCTCTGTAACTTTACTGAAACACTAGATTTCAAGCTGCAACAGCAGTATTTTCTCATTTCTAAATCTACACGTTTATTTTGCGTTGTCTAAAACCTGCACCCTGAAGAGACTGCACTCGGAATTTCCTTGTGCAGGAATTTAGAAAGTGTAAGTAAATGTTTTACCACAGTCCTCTTCCACGCAAAAACACATCAGAAAACAGAAGCTTCACATCAAAATAAGATTAAAAGTCTCTCAATATAAGGCAGCAAAAGAGACAAAAGGCTAGTGCTCTTTGCCTTCTTCTTGTAAATGCAGACTTGACATGATTGTCGTGATGTCCACGAGTAAGAATGGTGCTCCCCAGTTCAGTGCCTTCACCGAGATCCTCTGAACCACTCACCTGCCAGCTGGAGAGGAGAACTGGAGGCAGAAAAGTGCAGATCGTGGGCGGAGATCAGAACAAGGTACTGGAAACAGAGATGAGATAAGAAAAGGAAGGCTAAGAGCAACAATACTGAAGACAGACGGTAAAAGAAATGATTCACACAGGAAAGCTCCCTGAAAACAGACAATTCCAGATGGCTCCCTCAGCCGTGTTTTCTCCACCAGGAGGAATCCCTACGCCCCGGGAGAGAGTCCCTTTCCCCCACACCTGGCAACGATGTCAGTCACTGTAAAACAACTTCAGGCTCTTTGCTGTGCCTCTCCAGGCAAAAAATCAACCCTGTCCTGACCGGAGCCAGGCCAGGTCTTTTCAAATATGATGGAGAGAGCTGCTTAGAAATTACATCTGCCACTTCCCCCAGGACACAGTGATGCATACAATTGGGCCCCACAGATTTGTCTGTCCTCATGTTCTTCAGATGAGCTCAAACCTGATGTTTGATTATGATGGGAGAAATTTCTTGCCCCCAGTTTCTGACTTCAGAGGATTTGAGAAGTGTGAGGAGGGCGATCACCATTGAAAACTGAGGCAAGAACAGTTTTTGAGCACCTCAGCCGTCTCCATGCCAATTGTCACCAGCCCTCCTGTGTTATTTACTGGGGGTGCAAGGCAGGGGTACGTCTTTCTTAATCTTCCTTTTCTGCCCTGCTCACTAGTAGAAGACATTATTATTATTATTAATTATTATTCACATTCTTTGTCAAACTTAGCTGCAAACATGCTTTACTTTTCCTGATCCCTTCCCTACCCTCTTGGACCATATTCCTATATTATTTCCAGGATTTTTGACCCTGCTTCCACTGCCTATACATTCCCCTCTTGTGATTCAGGTGGTTCTTACTCAGTCATGCTGGTTTTCTGCCTTTCTTTCTTGGTTACTTGCCCATGGGAATCAAGGGTTCTTGGGTTGTAAGAAAAATGTTTTAAAGGGCTGTCAGCTCTCTCCACCTCCTTTATCCCTGAGGAGAGCTTCCCAGAAAATGCCATCCATCACTTTTTTAACTGAAAATTCACTTAGCTGTGGTTGTGGGTCTTGGTCTCCTGGGCTATAGCCCTCGAGATCATGAATTCCACCAGGACATGATCCCTGCAACCGAGGCTAGCATCAGCTTCCACTTCCATAAGTTCCTCTGTGCAGTGTGATACAGATCCAGTGAGGCACCTTCTTCACCTGGGTTTCTGAATCCTCTGGATCATCCTTGATGCACTCCAGGAGTCTCCAAGACTGCTTTCACCTTGTGTCATGGGGTGACTTTATGCCGTTATATCCCCTATCACTGGTCTATGCCCAGACATGGTTTCTGTGCCTCTAAAACGTAGCCCGAGAGAGAAAAGAGGAAAAGAAACAGTTTTGGTGTTTTCAAGGACACAGAGATTAGGGGGAAGCNGGTACCTCCCAGTTCCGGCAGATATTGGGGTGGGTGAAATCCCCTTCTAGGATCAGGGGCCGTGAGTGTGATGCTCCCTGCAGTGGGAACCCCTCATCACCAGGCTCCCCATGTTCGGGTGGCCTGAAGGATGCATCAGCCACGAGGTTTGTGTTGGCTTGGTCTCTACTCTTTCCCCATCAGCTCTCAACGTCTGCAGTGCTGTTTCTCAAGGACAGCTTTGTGCACTCCATCAATTTTTTTTGATTTTTTTTTTTTTTTTACTTAGAGGGCAGCTCTCTCCCCGATTCCTTCCTTCCTTCCCTCCTGAGAAGTTTATAGCCATTGAAAGCAGGGCTCCATCCAACCCGCTGCTCACTGACAGCGATCAGATCACAATTTTCCCACTGCATGGTGGCTTCCAGCTCCTGTTTCTTTCCCAGAGCAGTCCAGAGGTTCCTCTAGGTGAGCAGAACAGACTGGGAGACCTTTCACCCTCCTGCAAACTTCCAGTAACAAAATGCAAATTGTATCTGTACGTAACCAGAAGTAAATGCTATTACCATCTGAAAAGTGACTCGGGGCTATGCCCAACTACAGCTTAAACTGTACAACATTTCTCATTTTATGAATTTTGCAGTGTGCATGTTATTCGTGCTTCAGCATTGTCTCACAACTGAGAACAAGTGCTTTAGCAATTCCTTGGCTTTTTAATCCTGATACCTCACTGCCTACTGATGGTCAAGATTGTCGAAGAAACCAAAATATCCACAATTTTTCTACTGAATCCTTTCCCTTTGCTGTCCAGAAGCTTCACGGTCCACACGCCAAGCGTGTGAGTAGGAGAAAGCTGCTTCATCCATGGCAATGCCTGGGATGTTTGTAGGGTCACAGGAGTTAATGCTGCCCAAGATTAAAAGGCCCTTAGGGGCTGCTTTGGGGTTTTTAATGTAAAGCCCATGGAAGCTGTTACAAAGACTGCCAGTGATTTTTGGCTTTAAGAGCTGATCCAAGTCCAGTAATGATCGCATTTTCTGCATCTTCTTTACGTAATAAATAAGGGAGCTTTAATCCCTCTGAAATTAGTATGGGTTGAGCAGTCATGGCGTTGTCTGAGTGTCCATGAATGAATTTAAATTGGCGTAGAAATAGATCTGTAGCTGCAACTGTATTTCTCTGCAAACCTTGCAGATAACAAGTAAAAAAAAAAAAGAGTCATTATTGTCTACTACACAAAATTTTCATATCCTCTTTAGCTAAATTAAAAAAAAAATTCAGAAAGAACTTTAAATATTGCTTGGTCATCAGAGAATCTAATTATTAATCTTGTCATGCTCTTGAATTATTTTCTGTCACCGATGGAAGGATTGTGTTTTCCTTTCTAATTTCAAAAGTATAGGTCCTACAAGGATGCAGAAGCAAAAAAACCTCTAAATTATTTTCAATAAAGATTATAAGTGGATTCTTTTTTTCAATTTTAATAGTGTTTAACTGTCATTTTCAACTCAGGAAAGTAAGCAGGACAAGACACCAAATGTCAAACTTATATTTTCTAAATAAAATTGTTGTTTGATTTTTATTAAAATGCCAGAAAAGCGGCATATTGCAAAGCAAAGCAACACACAGCACCTTTTGGGCATCAGAGTGCCTTACTTCAGATTTATTAGTACTGAAGAAAGTTAACCTGAGATGTATTAAGCAAATTCAGTCCCAAACTTGGTGGCTTTGCTGAAGTTATGCCTGGAAGGACTTCATCACATTTTCTGCTGAGCCATCCCAAAAACTTTCCTGAATTTTTTGTCCTTTAAGGAGTTGGTAAACACTTTTTTCCTTCACCAGCCTCTTCCTCCCCCTCAGAAATGGCCAAGCCCATTAAAATTTGATCCATTAATTTGTTACAGTAAGTTAATTGATGGGATATTAAGGCTACAAAAGTGGACGATTGCTCTCCACTTCACCTCTTCTTATCCTCCAGCTGCCACTGCTTGAGAAATGAAATGCCTAAAAATGGAACCGCCTGTTTCAAACCAAGTCCACAGAATGGGGGGAGATCCCCTTTTATTTAACCCACAAATCCCAGCCCGAGTCAAAGACAGGGTTACCATAACACTTGTATTGTTTAGCTGGCCCACTATGGAATTCCAAGCTCCATCACGGGGTAAGAGCAACCATCAGTGCGTGGATAACTAACACAGGATGTTTTTATCCAAATATGACTTTTGCCAGCATAAAGAGAAATATTTTCTTCCTGTCTTGGTTTGAAAGACAGGTGTCT
>VYZQ01059836.1:5010-15441 GCA_013400655.1 Mystacornis crossleyi
ATCTGTGCAAGCCCTGTTCAGCAATAGCAAAAATACCTCTATATTATCAACCCTGTGTTCAGCACAAATCTGAAATACAGCCCCATACCAGCTGCTGTGAAGAAGGTTAACTCTACCCCAGCCAAAGCTAATATTTATCCACCCCTTATTCCATACTCTTTACATCACGCAAAGTTTCATGCTTCTCAATATCCCATCACCTTCCCTACTTATCTGTTTTGATAGATATACAGACAGTATTTCCTAGTCTGTGGAACACCTCTATCAAATGTTCATAAAGTGTCCACATGTCCACAAAAAATGTTTGTTGAATTCATGTAGTCTGTGACTTTGGCCTTCATCCTTGCTAGCACCTTTCCAGCCAGGCAGTGATGTCTTGCCACAATGTAGCAACCCAGATGGGTTTACCCCTAGGTTGCCAGTTATTCTGCTACCATTGCTGCCACCACCCCCACAGGGCCACCACCCATGACTCAGCACAGAGGTAAAAAAAAGCACTAGCCATTTCTCTCGTTCAGCAGTGTCTAAGGCCAACTGGATGGCTTTCGTCTCTGCAAACTGACTCAATACATGTTCCCCTCCAGCAATTTCTGTCATCACAGCGAACTCCATACAGCTGCTTTCCCACAAGACAGAAGGATTCATCAGTAAACAAGGCATGTTGCTTCTCAGTTTCTGGGAGTTTATTATATAGTGGGGCCTCTTCAGCACATGTCTGGTGACATTCCAAAAATCTTTGTCTTCTGGCCAGTCCATGATCAATTCTAAGTTTCCTGGATGACAAGGGTTTCCTATCCAAACTCTTCATATGATCAGTGCAACCTCTTTACTCCATGTAGCATCTGCTCCGTGATTTACAGAGGAGACCCTCCTTTTGAGCATCCAACTCAACACAGGTAACTGCAGTGCCAGAAGCTGTGTTTCAGTACCAATCATCTCTGAAGTGGCTCAGACACTTTGAAAGCTGCCAGTATCTCCTTTTCAGTTAGAGTGTAGTGGGCTTCAGATCCTCTGTATGCTCAGTTTGAAAAACCTAGAGGTCAGCCTCAAGACTCCCCAGGTGCTTTCTGCCAGAGGCTCCAGGTAGCTCCATTCTCTCCAGCTGCAATGAAAAGCACATTTTTTATGTCTTGCCCAAGGGCTACAGCATGAACTATCTCCTACCTGATTTGTTCAAAGGCTTGTTGCTGCTCAGGGCCCAATTTGAAATCATTCTTTTTCCAGGTCAGTTGATAGAGAGGGCTTAAAATCTGACTGCAATTTGGAAGGTGTATTCTCCAAAATCCCACAACACCTAAAAACGCTTGTGTTTTCTTCTTGTTAGTTGGTGGGGACATCACTGTTATCTTATTAATAACATCCACTGGGATGTTACAATGCCATCTTAACATTTGATTGCTAAAAGCTGGATCTCCTGTGTAGGTCCCTTTAGCTTACTCTGTTTTATGGCAAAACCAGCTTTTAAAAGGATTTGGATTATTTGCTTTCTTTTCTCAAAAACTTCTTCTGCTGTATTTCCTCACAAAATGGTATTAACACATTGCAGGTGTTCCAGAGTTTCACCTTGCTCCAGCAGAGTCTTGATCAGTCCGTGGCAGATGATACAGCTGTGTTTCCTTCCCAGGGGCAGTCGATTCCAGGTACTACTAGACAGGTGCAAATAAAAGCAAACTGTGGCCTGCACTCTGCTGCCAAAGGGATTGAGAAAAACACAATAGCAGTATCAACTGTGGCACCTCTTGGCTGCCTTTGACTCCAGCGCATATTGAAGTTCCAACATGTCCAGTACAGCAGGACTCAGAGGTAGTGTGACTTCATTCAGGACACAACAGTTTACTGTCAGCCTTCATTCTCCACTGGACTTTCACACTGGCCATATGAGGCTGTTAAAGTGTTAGCAGGCCCTTCTGATCACTCCGTGGCTCTCTAGGTGACACATTAGTCTACAAATAGGAATTACAGAGTCTATGTTGGTGAGATGCTGTTTCTGGTGCACTGTTGTGGTAGGAATTGGCACCTGCTGTTCTTCAACCTCAGAACAAAAGGGACGTCTGAAATTTCCTCCATCTCCAGGACAGGTATACTGAAAGCCCACTAACAGCCTTTTGAATCCTTTAGATATACCCTCTCCTGAGATAGTCTATGCCAAGGATGCACAGAGCACCTGATACCATCAAGATAGGGTACTTCTGCCACTCATTCCAATCAGGATAATCTCAGTCTCCCTGTTACTCCAGAAATCCAAATGGACTCCATCCCTACATAGCTTGATGACATTCAGGTACACTGTGCACCAGTGTCTCCTAAAGCCTTGTACTCCTGTGGGGCTGCTGTGTGAGGCCATCAAATCCACACAGTCTAATAAACCTGGTTATTCCTCTCCTCCCCCCAGGTGGAGGCAGGGCCCTTCTAATACTGGTCACAAGGCTCCCCACACTAACATCTTGAAAAAATGAACTAGAACTCCTCTCCATATGTTACAATTGGTTTAAACCCAGAAGAACATAGAAAACTAAGTCTCTGTGTATAAAGTGGAAAGAACTTTGAAGGTTCAAAATATACCCAAAAAATGTGATTAAAAACAAATGAGGTTAGATGTTGGTGTCAAAATATTGATATATTTTATTTAATAGTATGGGAGGCAAAGAGAATGAAAGAATGAAAGAATGAAAGAATGAAAAGAAAAATAGAAAAGAGTTGTACATGGGTAGTGGGGAGACAGGGAGAGGTAACAAAGGTTAGGTAGAAAAATAACACCCTGCTGGGGGTCCCAATGATGTCTCGTTGATCCTCCCCGTCTGGTCTTGGTAGTGAGGGTCCCTCGCTGCTGTGCCATGCCACGCCGAAAAGTATAGAATCCAGGGGATTAATACACATTTTGGGCAGGTGGGAACGCCCAAAGTGCCAGTTTGATACCCTCACTTGCAAGACTCTGGATCTGTTGCATCATGCTGCAGTGCTCTGGCACAGGGTCTGGGGACCCCTTTGTGGAGGCCTCTGATGGGCCATGTCACCCCCTCTGTCCTTCATGTGGATGCAGCTTCTCCATGGGTGAAGGGCCCCTCAGCTGGGCTGGGCTGCAGAGCGGAGGATGGGCGGTCACTGCCTCCCACCAGAGGCTTTCCATCGTACACCCAAAACTTCTCTTCCCCCCCCACCCTTTGGTGCGAGGGTCTGTGCGAACCTGGCAGCTGATAGCCCTGGGGCTGTGGTCTCCACTCTGAAGGTGTTAAGAATCTGCTCTGTGAATGTATTCTTCTCCCTGAGCCCTGAGTTGTTACTTCATCTTATCTTCCTCAGCGAGCAGTGTAGGGCCTCAGTCAGGGCGCTGTTCAGGGTGTCGTGGTTTTCTCTGCAGCTTTTTCAATACAGTTTTGCTATAATAGGCAGAAGTTCTTCATGAAAATGTTTAGGTCATAAATGATAACATTGCACTCTTCAACACCATAGAGTCGGACCGGACCGGACCTTTTGTTCTGCCTGAAAAAGTGTTCACTGGAGACTGAAACAGCAACTTTCCTGGAAAAACTCCCAATTATGGTTGTTTTTCCCTGCAATTCCTGCACCCATGCATCTAGTATCGAGGTAGGTTATCCATCCCACTTCCTTGTACCATCTCCATGGTCCTACACGTAAAACCATTGAGTACCCTGTGGTGTGTATTTTCTATATCCTCTCCCTGGAGCAAGAGGATACCTGCTGTCAGTTGGTGAAATACAGGCCCACACAGATGGGGAGTATGACATATTCCATCTGAATTGCTGGAGCTCCTGAGTCAGTTTATCAGTTAGTGCCACTGCTCACCAGTCTGGTGTCTACACTCAGTACTGCAGGCACCTTTGTGCTTTGGGAGGCACCTGCTGGGAACAATTAATAATCACATCTTTGTTTTTTGTTCCTCAGAGGGACAGCCTACAGGGGAGACACCTCCACAGAAGCAATGATGGAGGAAGGAATATTTTCTTCGTATTCCCTGAATTGCCAAATTGCATCACCTGCTGTTGGTGGTGCATCATCCTTCCAAATTACTGCTGTCAAGGAGTTTCATGTGCCCTTCCTGCACTCCGTCGAAATTTCTGCCACATGGCTAATTGACACAAGACGTAGTCTGGATCTGTGGGGACCTGAGCATTGTCCACACCAAAATACATCATTTCTTGCACAGGTAATTTTAGGAATTGAGTAAGTTTCTCTACTGCAGTCAGTCTGCCTAAGTTACAAGGAATATCATCTTTATAGGGATACCTTTCCCCCTCACACTTGATAAGAATTGCCTCCAGAGACTAAAGACTTGTGTCTTCTTTCCCATTGCTTTGTCAATGTTGGGGTCCTTAGCAAGGGATCCCAGCCTGGCTTCCTTACCCTTTCATTCCACACTTCTGGCTCCACTGTCCCACCAGCAGAAAAACTGGGCAGTTATACACTCATGGATGATGGCTGAAATCTTTTTGTATCTCCCAGAGCTCTCTCACAGATAAGGATGACATCATGTCTCTTCTGGTTCGTGTTATGGCCTAGATAATGGCTCTGAAAAATCGCCTTTGTGATGGTCCTGCTTCGTCATCTTCACCCTCCTTGTCCTCCTTGACTGGGAGGACAGCATTTTGACTGGGTGACTTTCATGTACATTTCTTCTGCTTCTGTGTAGGAGCCACTGACACTGGGCCATGTTGATTCTCTGCTGCAGTGGTTTTAGTGGCAGTGAATGTCAGTGAGAGTGGAACAGTCATGGTGTTCTCAGGTGGCTGGAGCAGCTTCAGAACCTGTTGTTGTCTCATTCTCAGATTTAGAGACCTTCTTTCCTCCTGCAGGTACTGAGCAGTGTTGAACATGGTGACAGAACACCTTTTTTCAATATTTTACTAGTTTTTCTGGATTCTGCACTTGTTCAGGGATAAGGTGCAAGCACACTGAAGGTGCCCACTGCCCTAGATACTGGCCCATACAACCCCCCAAACTCTGCCATTCCGAATTATCCAGCTTTTGGGCAGATCTCTGAGTAATGTTCTTAATTATTTGTCTGACCTTATACAAGGCCTGAACCATACACAACAAAATGCTGGCTCCTAGCAAAAAATCCCAGGCTGGTTTCAAGGGTAGTCATAGGATATTCGAAAATCTTTAAAATCTTGACTACTGTAACCAGCCTGGAGAGAAGGAAAAAAAGGAGGAGAAAAAGATATAGGAAGGTGTCTCCCCTATAGGCTGTTCCTCTGAGGAACAAAAAACCAGAGATGTGACTACTAATTGTTCCCAGCAGGTGACTCCCGAAGCACAAAGGTGCCTCCAATACTGAATATAGACACTGGACTGGTAAGCAGTGACACTATCATATGATAAGCCCATCCTATGAAATACACCACAGGGAACACGCACTGCAAGTAAAGCATTACTGACATAGTACAGACAAAATTCTCCAAGTGTCAGAGCAAATAAAACCACATTGTAACCAGCAACTATAAAACCAATACAACAAATGTTTATAACAATTTTATTTCAATACACTCTGGTCAGATCTGTCCTGATCTAAACCCTTTGTGCCGCACATAGGACACCACAAGAGACTGCTGTGGTTTAACCCTAGCTGACAGCTAAGCCCCACACAGCCACTTGCTCACTCACACCAATGGGATCAGGGAGGGAATTGGAAGGATAAAAGCTAGAAAACTCATGAGTTGAGGTAAAGACAGTTTAATAGGGAAAACAAAAGCTGTACAGACAAGCAAAGCAAAACAAGGAATCAATTCACTGCTTCCCATGGGCAGGCAGGTGTTCAGCCATCTCCAGGAGAGCAGGGTGCAATCATGCATAATGGTGACATGGAAAGACAAACACCATCATTCCGAATGTCCTCCCCTTCCTCCTTCTTCTCACTTTATATACTGAGCAAGATGTCATATGGTATGGAATATCAGTTTGGCTCACCTGAACTGTAGAATTACACAGAATTAACTAGGTTGGAAAAGACTTTTGAGATCATTAAGTCCAACTGACGACCGAATGCCACCATGTCACCTAGACCGTGGCACTAAATGCCACATCCAGTCTTTTCTTAAACACCTTCAGGGATGGTGACGCCACCACTTTCCTGGGAAGCCCATTCTAATGGCCAGTCACTCTTTCTGCGAAGAAAGTCTTCCTAGTGTTCAACCTGGACCCCTCCTGGAGCAGCTAAAACTATGTCCTCTTGTCATGTCACTAGCTGCCCACAAGAAGAGATCGACACCCTCTACTTTCGAGCCTCCTTTCAGGCAGCTGTAGAAAGTGATAAGGTCATCCCTGAGCCTCCTCTTCTCCAGGCTGAACACTTCCAGCTCCCTCAGCCACACCTCATCACACTTGTGCTGCAGACCTCTCATCAACTTCACTGCCCTTCTCTTTACACACTCCAGCATCTCAAAATCCTTCCTAAATTGGGGGCCCCAGCACTGGACACAGCACTCAAGGTGTGGCCTGACTTGTGCCAAGTTTAGGGGGACAATCCCTGCCCTGGTCCTGCTGGCCACACTATTGCTGATCCAGGCTAGGGTGCCATTGGCTTTCTTGGCCACCTGGGCACAGCTGGCTCATGTTCAGCTGCTGGCAGTCACTCCCCCCAGATCCATTTCTGCCTGGCCGCTGTCCAGCCACTCTGCCCCAGGCTGTTGCACTGCCTGGGCTGTTGTGGCCAAAGTGCAGGACCCACCACTTGGCCTTGTTAAACCCTATATTGTTGGACTCGGCGCATGGATGCAGCCTGCCCAAGGTCCCTCCTCACAGCCCTCTTATCCTCCAGCAGATCAGTACTCCAACCCAACTTGGCATCTGCAAATTGGCTAATTGTAGCCTTAACCTCCCATCCAGATAATCAGTAAAGATATCAAACAGGACTGGGCCCAGCACTGATCCCTGGGGGACACACTTAGTGACCAGCCACCAACTGGATGAAGCACCATCCACCACTCTCTGGGCCCAGCCATCCAACCAGCTCTTAACCCAGCCAAGCGTGCTCCTGTCCAAGCCATGGGCTGACAGCTTCCCCAGGAGAATGCTGTGGGAGATGGTGTCAAAGGCTTTGCTGAAGTCCAGGTAGACAACATCTACAGACTTCCACCAGGCAGGTCACCTGGCCATAAAAGGAGATCAGGTTGGTCAGGCAGGACCTGCAACTTCGAAATCCATGCTGGCTGTCCCTGTTGTGTGCCACTCCAACCCCCCAGCCTCCTCACCACTGTGCTAGTATGGAAAGCAGAAAAGGCCTTGGCTCTGTGTAAGCTCTTCTCAGCAGTTACAAAAAAATCTCTATTATCAACCCCACGTTCAGCACAAATCTGAAATACAGCCCCTTACCAGCCACTGTGAAGAAGGTTAACTCTACCCCAGCCAAAACCAGCACAATCTCATTCACTTCAAAATGAAAAAAGGAACAGAAAAATGTGCTATACCGAATGTTACACAACGATAATAATGTCGCATCACAAGGAGAACAAAATACTACTGTGTTACAGTCCAGACATTCTAGGGATACTTTTTCCCAAACACGTAGCATTTTTCAAGTTTTCCTCTCACTACTAGTTCAAACTTCTTTTATGAAAAAAAGAGGAAATGTTCTGAATTCCAGCAATAGTTCGTGTATCTTGAGCTTGGTGCTGTACTACTCAAGAAATTGTTCCAACTCAGTGGGGATCTAACTCAAAGTAAGTTCATCTAATAACCTACTTGGAACCATAAAAGAAACAAAGTATAAGAATACGACCTGGAAACCGCCAGATATATGGGAATACCCACTATTAGGACGACAGTCCTCAGGATGTACACAGAAAAGAACATTATTCATTTAAAATGTCAGAACAGTTTACAGCTTAAGCCACTTTCCCTTCTTCCCCCTCTACAGACTAATTAAAAAGGGAGAATAACTACTAGCCTAAAACAAATGAAAAGTCACTGTGTTAGTATTTAAAAGTTATTTAAACTTGAATAATGAGTTAGACAAGGACATCTATCTCTCCACAGCAGGGCTCAATGTAAGAGTACTCCTGAGAAGCCAATATATAGCTAAACATTAACTTGGTACACGTTGCTGTCTTTATATTTGCAGAAGATTTAGTAAGCTTTTAACAATCACCCCAGGTGCAATGATTTACCAACTCTTCTCTTGGAAGGGGATTCAGGAGCTAGAAATGGGAGAACTGCAGAAAAAAATTACCCATAATCCACCACTGCTTTCCACATTTTTTATTACCTATTTAGGACTGAGTCCCACATCACTTCATTAACATCAGCTAGACTGAAATGTTCAAGTAACATTTAGCATGAATAGGGATTGAAGAACTTAGTTTTTAAACTTCTAAAACCCTCTGTTGGCTCTTTTTACAACACAGCTAAAATAATCAGTCTTATCTGATAAACAACACTGAATTGCCAGCAAATTGGTTCTGTTCAGCTACTGTTTTTATCAGTGGAAGGCTCACTACAGTTACTGAAAATATTTGTAATTATTAGTAATAAAGGAAGTATTAGTATTAAAGGAATAAAGCAAAATTTCAAGTAATAAAGACCACAAAAATGTGAAACTAGCAACAAAAATTTAATTTTAAGATAATCATATTAAGATGCAAATCTGACACAAACTAAAGGAATAAAAATAAGGTCTTCTAAAAATGCAGGGTATATAGAGAGAATGCTATTTTGAGTATAAGTATCAAGAAAACAAGATGCTTTACAATTAAGAGAGCATTTTCCCAGGACATAAGTACTTTAGCAAACAAGTGATCCTTAACATTTACAGAAGCTTAATCAGAAGAAGAATTTTTAGATGCATTTGTTTCCATAAACGTAAATAAAAACCACCCGTATGTGAACTACAGTATCGAAGGTAAGGTAGCAAGAAGCTACCATCTGCAGTACTCTTCTTGAACATTTATGCAAACATCTGCTAGAGTATTTACTGCCAAGCTAATGATGACAAAACAGTTTTAAAAGGGATTGCTCTCAGTTGGTTCTTGTCTTCTGCAGGAAGATAATTTTAAGTCAAATACTCATAATTTGCTGTCAAAATGTGATACTGTCACTATTCAGAATGTTTCAATACCTCCTAAAGTAGATCTTTCCCTTTGTAGCAATGAATTGGTTCAAGAAAACTCAATATTGAACTGTTAATGTTCTACCATGTCAAAAAGAGTAACTATCTTCTTGCCAGTTTTGAACAGCCATGATGTGACTTCTTAATGGCAAGCAACAGTTGATCCTCACTAGAATCCATTCCATAGTTCCATTTTCTCAGCTAGAAGGCTCTGGGTATTTTTGAACACTGCCCTACTTTAACTTTATGGATCCCTTGAAATGCCCAAGAACATTGATCATTTTAAAGCTTTTTAGCTGATAGGATCCTTCTTCCTCTCCCTCTGTGTATCAAGGGGACTTTGTGCAGACACACTGTGCTTCTTCCACACATGTGGTACTGAGCTATGTGCTGGTATGTACTGCCATGCCTGCTTAGCATAAAGTAAACTCAAATCCAGCCCTCTGAGGGCTGGAACCCACTGTCTCCCTGGAAGACTTTCTTTCAGCCAACATCAAAAGCTGTACTAAAACTAAAGTATCAAAGGTCACAGTTTACAGGTCACAGAGATATCAATAAATCATCACTTCATGTTCATGTCTTGCATAGCTTTACATAGCCATAATGTACTTGATGTCCTCTTGCCTGGTTTTGTTATATATGAAAGGTCCAAAACATTTGAAAAACTGTCACCACCACACTACTACTCTTTTCTAGACTCAAATGACCGAGACATCTTGTATTACTATAGCAAAAGTCTGTTCCTGGCACCCTTCTCTTTGCTGCATGTTTTAACTTTAAACTACGCTTCAGATTAAAAGTATGTCACTAGGACAAGGATACTATCATCCATAATTCTGCAATATTTAAAAATCATGCTTTAAGAAAAAGAAAATTGTTAAGGAACAGGTTCTTTGTTGTTGATTTCTGTCAGTCATCAAACATTTAAACACTGGAAGTCCTGTCATAGTCTACTGCTACTTCTGTCTCAGTGAAGTGGAAAGAGTCATCCTTTACCATGGCAGAGACACTTTCTCTTTGCCTAGCTCTGTAAAATACCCCATACAAACCCCATATCTCTTATTTTCTTCAACTATTTAATCTTTCACCAACGTGTCCACTCCTCTTGTGATTCAACACCTTTCTGTAAGGTGTCATATTCTTTCAATAAGCTTTAAGCAGAAAATACAAACTGCTTCTCTGTCTGTGGGTAATAAGAAACATCTCTACCATGTTTGTTTAAGGAAACACCAGTGAACTATGGTTCTTAGTACCTATTCAATGTTCCTCCAAATAGAGGGCATTCTCCTATGTCGGAAAAGTTCACAGGATTGCTTATCTCCTCATGAACATTTTTAAAATGTTTTGTCCTTGAAATATCTATTATAAGG
>VYZQ01059839.1:1802-44694 GCA_013400655.1 Mystacornis crossleyi
TTTTTTTTTTTTTTTTAATTTTTAAATCTTTACCTGGTCTATGAAGGCTTTTGGCGAACACTGAATGCACCACACAAATTACAGCACTAGTGGGCAAGGCAGTAATTTAAACTGCCTTCCATGGAGCTCTGTTATTGTCAGTCTAGAGCAGGACACAGGTGTGTTAGATATGAAATACACAGTCTTGTATTTTTCAGTTTCGTTTATAGTAGATTTTCTTCTATCCATTTTAACATCTGTCATTTGGCCCAGCCTCCTTGTCTTGCACTGACTTTGTAACCTTTCTCATTGAAGAGGAGATCTAATTTGATAAGAATGTATATAGTAATGTATAAGATTTTTTGGTTTGTTTTAATTCGGGTTCAGTGGATGCAAATGAGGTCAAATTTCTTGGTTGTTGAGGGGTTTTTTTTGGGTTGTGGGGGGTTTTTTTTGATTGGTTCGGTTTGGTTGTTTTGGGTTCTTTTTGACTTATGAGCCACCCAGGCTTTGTTGCCTGTAATCAAACTGTGGTTGCTGCCTGAATTTCTCTCTGGACTCCAGGTCATGGGAGGCACCTTGGCACACCTGCACTCATTTATTAATACCTGCACTAATTTATTCATACACCTATGCATTGCAGTAGACTTGGGGAGCTACACTTGTGGACAGGACTGGAGGCTGTGTAAACCAAGCCTAGACTGTCAGGCATCTAACCTAGTTTTTCCCAAGCTGATGTTCAAGTTCTGGCTTGTGGAATCCCTCAGTGTAGGTGCTGAAAGCTTTCTTTTCCAAGAGAGTGAGGTGTGCTGAGAAGCTGGATGATCCCCTAGCCACGAGTATATCTGAGAAGTGTAGTGTAAGGTCTCTCATTTCTGAGTACCCTGAGAAGGTACATGGCCAGGGTGTGTCAATATCAGCTTTCCATGCCTTTTTCGTCCTCTCTCTACCTGGATTATGTGTTCTTTGGTGTCAAGGTCTCTTATGGTAAATTCACACAATATTTAGTGCAGTATTGTCTTGGATTCTGCTGAGCCGTTCTGTAATATAAATAAAAATAATCTCATTATGTAAGCAAGATACTGAATAACTGGTCTAAATGAGCTGAGACAGTGGGCGCAACAGTGCCAATTTTATTCTCTTTGAACAGGTGCATCCCTGTGAGGAAATAAAAGGTAGGTAGGTAGGGACCAAGTGAGAAACATTGAGCAACAACAGACTGTGACTCAGAAGCAATTTAACCATAATAATCCCCACAGCACTAAAGGTTCCTTTCCCCAGAAATGCACAATATGCTGTTCTCTGCCACAGAGCTGTTGTCAGCTGACATCATTGTGTTAACATAAGACTTGCTGTTATCCACAAGTTGCACAGTTAGCAGAGAGCAGTTCCAGTACCGGCTGCTAATTATTGCTACTGTTCTCCCAGTTGTTGAAAACCAGTATATTGAAGATATTTCCTGCTTAATATTTTATTCCTGATGGCTGGTATGCTTATGTTGTGTTAAAAATAATGCTTCTAATATCACTCCAAGTATTACCAAGCCAGTGTTTGATTTATTTAGGAGAACACAGAACGACCATTTACTAAAAGCCTCTCTTGAGTACTTGCTATAGATGCTTTGTCTTTTTATTTTTTTCAGAGTAGCAGTGTGGAAATTTATGGCTTTTATTTTTTGTTTATTATGACCCTCTCAAAGTCTGTGTGCTTTCCCATTGACTTCATGGCAACCAAGTGCTTTTTATCCTTGTCTCTTGGAGAAATCAGATTAATGATGCATCGCTAGCCAGAGAGAGCTTTTGCTGAAAGCACACAAAGGCAATAATGTACCTTGTGATTTTATAAAATGCAGATTTTCCCCCTCATATTAATATAGGAAACTGTTGAGGTGAAGGAAAGTGAACAGAGAATTGGTGCTTGAGTACTATCTCTTCAATGTGAGAGGGACATTGTGATACCATTAATGAGATTCTCCCGTTTTCCTTTGGAGATGTGGTATTGTATTTAGAAATAGAATTTGAACAATTTTCCACTGAACATCTCACTTTTCTGCTCCCTGAATAGCTACAAACCCTTATTGTTTAATAGCTAGCTTCACTTCTAACTGATAGAGTTTCATAGAGGTAAGATAATAGCTCTGAAAATGTAAGACTTTTTCTAGACACTATTTAATTTACCATAATTATATTAAGTGCTAAATTGAAAGGGGCTTTTCTAGTTAAGATGAGGGTAATGAATAGTTGTGCGTTATTACCATAGCCACGATGGGGGAAGGAAGAAGTGATTTAAGTTTTGGTGGAGACAGAAAGAAAGAAAACCTGCCCCAGTGTGGTCCTTAATAATTTATTTTCCCCTCTCTGTTGCTGACTCCCAGGTTTTGCTAGAAGGGTTTTCTGCCCTTTGTACCTCAGGGATGCAGCAGTTTATGAAAGGAAACAGCAGGCACTCCAAGTGAAAATGACTGTGGAAATAGAGTGAAGAAGCAGATTGCACCCTCCAGCCAAGCCTGGAGCTACATAAGCAGGGGCACAGACAGCAAATGCCATTGCAGCTCCGAAGGCACTGCGGTGGAGCGTGGCTCCCCGGGGGCTCTGCTCCCTCTGTGCTTTGCCCACACTGCAGAGAAGCCGTGGTTTGCTGCTCTTTTCTGCTTGGAGCAAGTTGCAACATCTCAAATCCCCGGGCAGGTTGAGTGGGTGCACCCCAGCTCTCTGTGCCATCTGCCAGCACCCGCCTCTGCTGCTCTTCCCATGCTGGAGCTGTGGCAGCTTGTGCTGCTGCTGCTTCCCTCTGCCCCCCTTGTTTGAGAGCCTGAGCAAATCACAAGGTGTGCAGTTGTGTACCCCATGTAAAAACACACCAGCGCGCTGTCTTGGCATATTTGATGCAATTGAGAATGGCATCTTTTATGCCACTTTTAGCGTGGAGCTGCTGTAAGCACAGCCTGCCTCTCCATGTGGATGAAAGTGATTTATTTGGGGCAGGGTTTCACTGTGACTTTGGAAGCTGAAGCTGTCGAGAGGAAAACCAAAGCATGTTCCCTCGTTTATTGACCTCTGTACCCTGGGGTCCAAGACACCACTTCTGTGCAGTGTTTCTTGCTGTCCTGCTAGGATTGCTGCCAAGTTGATCCACAGGGACTTGTCCCACACAAGCATTTATCACCTGGGAGTTGCACTTGGGCCGTGCTCTTACCTCTCCAAGTCTATCAAGAGTGCATGTGATTGTACTTGACACTTGTGATCTGGGCTAGATGTGAACCCCTGGGGAAAGGCAGTGTGTGAATTATTTAATCTCTTGAGCATTCCAGGCCCCTGTATAAAAAGCATTAAGCAATATGGGGCTTTTTCTTGCTTTAAGGGAAGGTGTGTGTCAGCCTCGCTTGAACTCTCAGAAAGCTGAGTACTTCGAGCACTAAACTTCATACCACTGTTCCAAATTCATTGAAATGCAATGATAGGGGACTAGTGTAAGCAGTGTTTGTTCCCAGGTGGACCAGAAATATTCCTGATAAACCTTCTGTTTTCTTCCCTTCTCTCCCTCCTTCCCTTCTCCAGTAATTTGGTTCTTCTGGATTGAGACAGGTTGAGGCAATGCAAGTAGGATAATTTTGTGGTTGGAGCATTTGGCTTTGAAATCAGGAGATCAGGGTTAGTTCCTGCTTCCATCACAGGCCGCCTGTAGCTGTGGGGAGATTGCTTGCACCTCTGTGCCTCTGTCTGCACCGGAAAAATAACAAAGTAAGTTTTGGGGTTGGGTTTTATTTATATTCCTGTGTTGGCCTACAGGGCTCTGTTATGAGGGCAGGGAGAGGGTCTGATCTCTTCTTGGGGTTATTTGGCGTTTTCTGCTGGCCCAGTTCCAGCCAGAGTATGCCTGTTTACTCTCTGGATAAAGCTGCTAGGAAGTCTTCAGGTACATCTTTTTTTCTTCTTTTTTTTCACTACTATTCTTTTGTCATGCTTTTTGCTTTCATTTAACGTCAAAATTAAATGGTGAGTTAAGTAGTGTAGTTTTTAATAATGTGTAGAAAATGAGCTCAGCTGCACAC
Organism: Mystacornis crossleyi; assembly: GCA_013400655.1. NCBI lineage: Eukaryota > Metazoa > Chordata > Aves > Passeriformes > Timaliidae > Mystacornis > Mystacornis crossleyi. Next base: position 5,833 of record VYZQ01059839.1, read on the forward strand.
ATGGATGGTGCCCATAGGAAGCCTGGAATTATCCCGTAGTGTTTTTAATGGGCAGTCCTACTGCGCTGTGAGCTGCTGGCTCAGTGAGGCTGTCTTAGATGAGACTCCCAGTACTGTAAATATCTGTGCCATTTAGCTCTGAGTACCAGGAAATGAAACGGCATATGAAATAATAAAAAGGTTTATTTTACTGATGTCTGTGAAACAGTATTTTCTTCGGGCTGATTTGGAAGTGGGCCGCAGAAGAGTTAAGTGGAGAAGAAATGCAGTGTTTTGGGGCTGGAAATGTTTAACAAGCAGCACGAGCTGCCCGTCGCTGGCTGCTCTGCTGCTTGATTACAGCACAGCGAGGTGCAGGGCTCGGGCAGCTGGAGAAAGGCTCTGCAACACTTGGCATGGTGATCTCCTAAGGTGCTTATCTGGTGAGAAAGTGGGCTCAGGTAGGAAAGCTGGAGTTGGCTTTCTGGACAACTTTTCTTTGCATCCTGGATTTTAAAGCCAGTTGTATCAGTCCTGTTGATCTCATCTGACTTTGTATCTGCAAGGGTTTTAACCTAGGATTCATACCACACATCTAGTAATTTCTGGTTGAGTTACAGCATTTTCCTGAGGCAGGTAGAGCATTTTAATTTTTGTTGGTAGTTGTTATGTGCTCTTCAGAAATGTGCGCAAATGATAGTTTTCTTTGCAGTAAAAGATATGTGCTTTCTCACTAATCTGCCATTTTTCTACCTTCTTTTTTCCAGCTTTCTGACATCTTCTCCCTCTTAAGTGATTGCAGGCTGTGGTCAGGTGATCCCTTAAATGTCTTTGATTAGTTAAGTAAGTTGAACATCCAAAGTCTCATTGCAGTTGATTTAAGACTTGGAGACAGCCTCATGTTTTTTGCTGGGTCCTTTCCAATTTTTCATGCTGCCGTATTTCAGGTGAGGATGAAGATTGCATGTGTTATGTCAGCAGTGATCTTGCAGCTGTCACATACCGAAGTAAGGCTGTGTTCTGGCTCTTGCTCTTTTCGTTCCTTCCCCCCTTGTTTATGCTTCCAGGAATTGAGCAAGCCCTGTTCACCCACGGCATTGCACTTGGCATTCAGGCTCTGTTAGTTATCTATTATTCTTTATAAATCAGAGCTGTTTTGGAAAGCTAAGGTATGTGTCTGGACAGAGAGGAGGGGGTGTTTTGGTCTGGTATGTGGCAACACAAGGTTATTTATCATAGATTGTGCTCTCTGCACTTTAATAATCTGCTGACATTTTGCCAGTGATAAAAAGGTCAAGGAAAAAAAAGTTGCTTCCTACAAATCATGGCATTTGATTGTTCTCATTATTAAACAGAGCATGGTTTCCTTGTAACAAAATTTCAGCCATCCCCAGCTTTGTAGAAGATGAATTACCAGCTGGTACAAATGTATAAAAATGAAAAAGCAGCGTTCTTTCGATGTTGATGGTCCCTGTTCCAGTGATTTGTCCTTTCTTGAACCCGGGTGTGGGTTGATGCAAGAAAAAAAGTGTCCCTTGGATGTTGAATACAGTAGCAGAAAGAAATCATTAGAAGTTGATACTTGAAAAATGAGACATTAAAGTTGATTTAAAAGGCCAAAATCATCTCCTAGTCAAGGGTTCACAAAATATTACATATTCCTAATTTTTAGGGATGGCTTTCCGTGTCACCTATTAAGAATGCTCCGTTATGTCCACAGCACAATAATTCAGTGAAAGACAACGTTGTATCCTCTTTTTTTTGTTTGTTTTTGTTTTTGTTTTATTTTTCCTTTTCCTACAAACTTCCCTACTGATTTTTGCCCCTCAGATGCCTCGGCTTGAAACTGCAGTGCTGTTTTTATTGTAACCCCAAATAGTGCTTTCTGATACGGAGATCCTTCTGCTGGAGGCAAGGCTCTGGCTTAAATGTAACAGTAGTGGTTGGGCAGCGGGTAAGCATCGCAGTCAAGTTGGAGATGCTTGGACACCATCCATGATGGGGAACTTGGGTGGATGTGAGGGAGCTCAGAGGGAAAAGGTTACTGTTGGTGGGGACAGCAGGCCCTGGGGGCAGGTTGATGAGTGTTAGTGCTGTGAATTAGGGTAATTTAGTTTGTTAAGAAGCAGCAGAGCTGGTGTTTTTGTTACAGAAAATGAACAGAAGTGTCTTGCAGGGGAGTGCTGTCTTGTTTCTCTTGTAGAAGGGCATTTGCTGCTACTCTGCCTTAAAGCACCTCTGTAGATACCTGAGAATGCATGCCTAAAAAAGCTGAATTATAACAATTATATGGCCATGGTGGACAGAGGAATTGTGTACTGCAGTTCTTACTGCCAAATTCAAAATGATTTTGAAAGTAAATCCTTTCTAAAAAAGAGAGGTGTAGAAAGATCTGTGCTAGGGGGGATACAGCTCTCTCTGGCAGAGAGAGTCAGTTTTTTAGGTTTTTACAGTGTCATTATATGAAAGTCCAGTGGGCAGAAGCTGCATATTTAGCTACCCAGGAATTCAATATTGCTATTAATTGGTGTTGGAAGCAAGCCACATCCACTTGAAATAGATTTATTTTTAAAAAATGCTGTTTTGCCATTTGAATTACTTCCGACAAAGCAATCTTAGGCAACTCGGTGGGTTTTACTTTTCTACAGAGCATTATATATGTTGGTCCTGGTCGTGGCTGGTACCTTGTAAAATGCTGAAATGTGCTGGAGCTGGAGCAACCCACTGGCTGTGAGGGGGCTAAAGGAGCATTCCCAGCTTCCTGCCATCCCAAGGAACATGGGGAATCGCATTCATGCCTCCTTTTCTAGTCTTTTGTATTTAAATGTTTTTTAAGGTTGTGCAGGATAACCGTAGTGTGTTTCTGTGCTTGCTTTTTAGCAAACAGACGTGCTGCTCCTTTTCACCCAGCAGACGTGCGCAGAGTACCCAAGCAGACTTGTGAGAAAACCCTTAAAGATTTGTATTTAGCACACAAAGTACAAAAATCTCGAGCTCTTCCTTTAAAGTAACTTTCTTAGGATGACTTATATCTGGAGGTCATTCTTTCCTCTCTATGTTCGTTTCTACTCTAAGAAAGGATGCGAAGGTTTCCCTTGTGAAAGCAGCTGGCCCTGCTCTGTTTGGGTTTGTGTGCTCATCCTCCTGCACTCTGGACTGTGTCTCTCACAGAATAAAGTCATTTCCTCTCCTAAATTCTTCGTTTAATCAGCAGTGGCAGGCTGAGAGAGAAAGGTGGAAACTTTGAATGAGACTGGAGAAATGGTCCTAGTTTTAGGAAGGTTTGAGTCGAACAGGAAGGGAGCAGGTGGGCAGGATGCTCTGGGGCAAACACATGGTGTAATGTCAGTGCATGCAGCAGTCATATCTTTCTTACAAGTCTGTTGAATCGATGTTACATTTCTTGTTAATCAGACACCAGTGTTATCCTGGGAATTTCTGTGGCTTGTCTCCACCCCATTTAAAACTGGATTTAATGAGCAGCTTCTGGAAAGTGGGGCACAGCCTGAGGCTGGGCAGCCCTGGGTCTCTGCTCCTCTCTTATCCCTGCCCCAAAATTCAGCTTGGGAACCATTTCCCAAAGGTTTANTATTCAGTACCTCTTCATAGACTTGGGAAGGATTGTTTACAAAAGCAATTTATCAGGTTGCGTTTTTTCATAAATGTAATTCAAGGAAATGTTTCCCGCTGCTATTTAAAAGCTAATATGAAATCAGGCAGTTTTTTGTAGCTATCAGAGCTGCTGTGTCAGTGGCCACAGGAAACAGAGAGGGAGCCAAGGAAAGAAAGGCAGGGTAATACCATGGCATTTGAAACACTATTTTGTTTTCATTCAGATATTTTTAGCTAATGGTGATTTTTTTTTTCCTTTATGTGAGTTGATGTGTTGTGTCAGTGGTAGAAGCTGCCAGCGTAGATGTCTGTCCCAGGAAAAAGATACCAGTTGACGTTGAATACATTCCAGGGGCTGCTGGATAAAATTATGTTAAGAAATCCTTCAGCAACTGTCCTCATTAGTAGTAATAAAATCCAGATTTAAAATTGCAGCCCCAGTTAGATCAAGGTTTAATCAGTCTTGCAGCAGCCCACAACTTGCTTTATTTCCACAGCTGTATTCCTGCAGCTTCAGACACCCCACTCAGGTAGACACATTGCTTTGCTTTGTTTGCTGCAGTCCTTCCCAGGAGAAGTGATCCAAATACTTTCAAAGACACTGATCGATTGTTTCCAATCTCTCCTTAGCTTGAAATGGATTTTTTCTTTTTGATTCTATATATCCATTTGAGTCCTGATCTAAATCCCACTGAACTTATGTTGATAGTGGGGGGACACTGGGGAATGGGCACAGGTGGATGATGGGAACAAGTAGGAAATCAAGCCCATGGGTTGTACTCATGGCTTGAATATGTAAAGGCATTATCTTCATACACATGTGAGCTTTCATTGTAGTCCGGTTTCTCTGAGCCTTGCACCTTTCATGGACTGACAGTGTGAGGCAGTGTTGGGGACTTGCCATGTTTGTAGATGGAACCAGGACGTGCCCTTTACGAGGTGTTCATGAATTTTGTGGTATTCCACACAACAGCTGCTCTAGAAGTGAAAAAGCAGGGCAGGAGACCTTCCCTGACTCTTCCAGGGCATGCAGAGCACAGGTACCTTGTGCTGAAAAAGTTTCCTTCCATGAAGTTTTGTTTGCCAAGCCCCCCAGCATGGTATGTGTTCAGCACTGTCCCTTCTGGAGCAAGCAAAACTGGGAGCAGTTCTACAGCATCTTTTTTTTTTTTTTTNTTTTTTTTTTTTTTTTTAAATAGCACTAGGGACACACACACAAAAAAATCCCATTGCTTGCTGGATAGATGAAGGCAGCTCCAAGACTGCTATAATTTATATGCTTTCCTTTCTCAGTGCTGTCGCTGGGGAAAATAACAGCGTGCCTGCTTGCTGTCCAGAGATCTGCTGTGCCAAAGCAAATAGTTGCAGCAAGTGGCAAGCAGAGAAAGCACCAAGGTGTTTGATGGATGAGTGTTCCTCCCCCAAGCAGAGAGAACCATTTGTGAGAAGCTGGTAATATACTGTGGTTGAAATGGCCTATTCACTGGATAAAATTCCCAATCAAGTTGCCCAGGAGAGACTTGGACAGCTGGTGTAGGAGCAGAAATCGCTATAGATAAATCAGGTTGGCATCTAAATGACTGTGGGCCCTGGACAGGCCCTGATACTGTTTTTTCTCGGGTGGATGAAGTCGGGAATATTTCACTGTGTGATGACTGACATTTGTTTCCCCCAGCTTCTTGCCTTCCTCTTACAGCTGCCTCAGTTCGTCAGAAACAAGATGTTTGGCCTGTTTTGCTACTGTTGAGATTTGGCATTGCAGCAGCATCCCAAAGTCCTTATCCTGTCCGGTCAGGGCAAGGTGCTGCTCAGACAGGCCCCAGAGCTGGTGGTGTGGGACAGTAATAAGCTGGATGGAGAGCTGCAGCATCGCCCTGGGCGAGCGTGGCTGCTGAAGGGCTCTGCAGAAGTGGGAGCAGTTCCAGCTGGCTGTGAGGGTGGAGGCAGGCCCCTGTGCTATAATTACAAAGGCTGGTGTTTAATTGCTGCTGCCTGCTTCAGAGGAGTGCTGTAAATTAAGAAGGTGCTTTACAATAGCAGTGTTTAATTTCTTCCTGTCACCTGCTTTCATTTTAGTTGATCTGGGATGGGATTTATCAAGGGAGGCTTCCTGAGCTCTGTGAATCTCTTGAAAGAGTGTGGGCACTGGGTTCCTAACTCTCCTGGAGGTGACTTGATGTTCCCTCTAAGCCAGGATAATCGGGCTCTTCTGCACATCTGTTTGTGCAAGCCCACTGTGTCCCACCTATAAAATCCAGGGAACTAGTTGAGTTGATGTGAGAGGAAGCTGGTGCATCTTCTTTGTGTTTCATAAACCGAGGAACATCCTGGGGCTACATGATTGGTGGATGTAAGGGAAGAGGAGGGAGTGTGCAGCTGGAGGGATGTGCCGTTCGGTGGGGCACTGAACTGCAGCCCTTCAAAAATTGCTGATGGGAGAGTGGGCAAAATAGGGCCCTATTTTGGGACTGCTAGCTGTTCTTCCAGCTTTTTTTTTTTCCAAATTTAAATGAGACAGAGACCAATTCAAGGCTGGTGAGACAGATTGCATATGACTAGGTGTTCAAAATTAAAGCTCTAGTGTGTGGGTATAGTCAAAATAGCTGTGACGATGCTTCTCAAAAAGTACCTTGCTCATCCATTTGTTATTGATAATATTAAAGATTAAGGAAAATTTTGTCAGTCTTGGAGGTCTCGAGGATGTTAGAAATTGTGACACTCAGTTTAAAAATAGAAACTTTAAGGAGGGGGATTAAGAAACCTTCTTTACTGTTAAATTTTTAAAATTCTAGTTTATGTTCCACACACACTTCCAAGCTTTTTTTTCTCCAGCTAGAAAGTCTGGGCTTTTTTCAGGTTTTACTAACAAACATTTTTTTCAAAGCAGTCCCCTGAGGTTTAACAGGGAAAAAAAAAATACTGTGAAATTGATTACAGAATGTCAAATCATGGCAGCCCTAGTTGAAACATAAAATAGAGCCAATATCTGTTTAGTATCCTCTTTTGCACTCCCAAAAGTGTTAAAGTTCATGGCTAGCAGCTTTAGTGCCAGAGGAAGGCGTGCGTTTGAGCGCAGAACAAATTATATTGGACTTAAGTCCAAGATAGTACCATGGATGGGTCACAGGCCTCCCCACTGGCACGTGAGCTGCGTGGATACGCGCAGATAAGAGCAATGGACGTAGGTTTGTCCATTGCAGAAGAGGTCAGTTCTGGCACACTTACCTGTAATGTGGAGACAAGGTAGCTGCGTGTACCGGGTGCTCCTCCAGTGCTGCTCCGTCCCAAGGGGCAGGCAGAGTTCGTAGCCATGTGCATAAACTGCACCTGGAGCTTGGAGCAGGGCACTTGCAGGTGCTTTTTACACAGCTCCATGCGGTGCCTGCCTGCCTTGGCTGTAATTGGAAGGCTTTATTCAGGATAACGCTCTGGCCAATTGGTGTGGTGGTAATTAAAGTCACTGTTATATGTTATAATATCGTGCGTTGTGTAGTCTCTGGGGGAGGAAGGGAAAATAGGTGAGGAAATGGTAGCTTTGAAGAAGAGGAGTGGTTGTGCCAATTATCCTGGCTGAGTTGCTCCATGACAGTTAATCCATGTGAGTGAAAGCAAGTCCTCTGTGATGCTGTGCCAAGGTCAGGAATTTGAGCGCCGTTTGAAGAGTGAAAGTTACAGTCTTGCAGATTAGCGCTCCTTAGAAGAAAACATCTCTATTGAATAAATTGAAGCAGAGTTTTTCCCACTGTGTCATCCACGTAATCTTCTCTTTTTGTTGACCAGAAAAGGACAATGGCAGAGCAGAGTTAAGAACCCCTTATATGAATTGTTCCACAACTCAGGGGTGTAACACAGTGGGTTTGTGAAACTCGTCTCATAGTGAGTATGTCCACATTCATGCCTTTGCATGCAGGCTGCCAGGGGAGATCAAGCAACGTGTGCGCTTGATTTTGCAGGAGAACAGCTACTGCAAAGATACATTATCCTTTGCCATCCCTGGTGTCAACAGGGCTGAACTGATTTATACCACCTGGAGCTTCTGTTCAGTATGCTGCTACACTTTCAGCAGGTGGAAAGTGGTCAGATTCAGAAAGCTGACTGACGTGATTTTGTCTGTGTTTTCTCATGTTGCAAACAGGATTGAGTCAGGACTTAGTATGTTGGAGGTTGAGCTACGTTTGCAACACAGTTCTAGTAGCTGGTAATTTGGGGTATCTGGTTCACCCATATGAATCCCTCTATTGTGCAGAACAAGGTCATTTTCTTTTCTGTCTCTGTCTTCTGTTTATTTAACCAGACACTATCTTGTAAACATTTTGTTCAATATCTGTGACATCATTTTCGGTTCACTTCATATGTGGGTTATATGTGTTTGTCCGTGTCCCCCTGCCCACCTCTCCACCCCCTCATTGTTAGTAGTTATGTTCTATAGGCTATCCAGAGACTGACATTTCATTTTAGTCTCTGAAAACTGATGCTATTGGTTCTGTGATAGACTGCAGTTTGTAGGACATGTGATCTGTGATGCCAACCAAGGAGACGCCCCTTTATCTCATTACACTGACCTTGCTGATATGTAATCACACCCATTGTAGTACGTACTAGTACTGCGTATCCATCCATAGGAGATTATAAATACAGTACTTTCTGTATATAGCTTTTTTCTTTAATGTAGTAATTTTGTATAAATCACACTATTTTCAGGCACAGATTGCTATCGGCCTGTACAGATGAACATGTAAGGCCTTGGATTTGAAATCTCATTGACTTCATTATCCACTTATATTGTTGTGCTTCAGCAAACTGGTCCCCAGTAAATAAAATGGCATAATGTAATTTACACATGCCTCTCCTGGAAAGTGTGTGTATGGAAGGCAGTTGTCGGGCATTAAAAGTTGTTACCTCTGAGCCTTAAGAGCTTCTTCATTGAAAGAACCAAGTTGGATGGATTGGTCCTTGCTGGACCTCGGCACCATCAGTAGCTCTAGTGCAGCGTGAAAGTAAACACTGAGGACCTGAATTCCTTTGGAAATGGCTCCCAGCAACTTGTTTCTTTATTGCTGATCCATCTGGGGAAAGTCGTTACCATTTGACTCTTTTCTAGCTTACCCATAAGTAATTTATCATTTTCTCTCAGTCTTGGGCTGGTTTTCCTTGCGTGTTTGTGGTGGTACTCCCTTCTGTCACTGAGGCACTGTAAGCTTAATTAGTATGTCCCAAAGACACAGGAAAACCTGAAGGGCTGTATTTCGTCAGGGGTAAAATACCGCTGTCAGACAGTAGGATTTTTCAGTGGGAATACCCCACTGCTCACATATAATTGAAACCAGATTTTCCAGAGCATCTCACTTGCACACTGGAGAACTGCAAGTACAGACACACCCTGTAATTGCATAAATCAGAATGACTCTAAGGGGGACAAAGTCTATTGAAGTTATATTTTGGAAGGCAGGATTGTTGTTAATGCTTTGAGGTTTGGTGGTTTTTGTGCTGTTTGTGAACAGAAAAGCTGCCGCTGCTCTGAGAAATCTCTGTGCACATTCCTGAGAGGGGATAAACCGAAGCAGTTTTGGGGATGGGGCTTGGGGCTCCCTTTGCTGCTTGCTGAACAGTCACTCACACCAAGACAAGCACCAGTGTTGTGTGGCACGCACCAAAGCCAACTGGGCAGAAGGGCAGTGCGAATCAGATAAAGCCAGTTCTTGAACAGCTTGAGCTCTATGTTTTTCTAGATCAGAACATAAATGTCAAATTCCTTATGAATGCCAGGCAGTGCACAGTTGACCTGGCATCACTGTTCTGGTCTGATGGGTGGGAGAGCAGGGTCGAGCTGTTCCCCCTTGTGCCAGAAAGATGGAGAAATATTGTGGGTTTGCATCTCAAAAGCAATTATCTGCATTTCCCCCCAGCCTGAAGCGATGTGTCACCCTCTCCTTAGCATGGTGAAGAATGTGTCTAGTCAGCGCTGGGGGAAATTTTGGAACAGTCCAGGAGTGCCAGGCATGCAGAGACAATACCGTCATTGGCAAATCCGCGTGAATAGCTTTGGAGTGCTGTAATGTGTGCTGCAAATGGCAAGGCTGACTCCTTACACAGACCACAGATCCATCACTTTGAAATGTCAGGCCATTGTCACCCAAAATAGTCTTTTGTGTTCTTTTCCCATGCGTGATACATGGAATTTTTTCTCTCTTGCTTTGTGTCTTACAGTGTAATTGGAAAAGAGTCTGTGCAGTTCACACTGAGAAGCTCAGCTAGGAAGAAAGACTCCTTCCTAATAGCTCGTTGACCAAAGAGAGGCAGGCATAGCTGAGCTGTGGTCAAGGCAGGAAACCAAGAGGCAGCTCTTGGGACTCCTGGTAGAGGGTTGCGATGCTCTGCCCTGCAATGCTGTGTCTGTAGCGTCTGGGAGAGCCCCAGACTGAACTTTCCCTTTTCAGTGGCTGGAGTGACAGTCATGGCCCAGACTGTCAGATGGGCACATTCAGTGACAGGACTGTGAGAGTGGTCTCTCTCCCTCCTGCTTACCAGCATGAGTTAGGCATGTGTGGCTCCTCTGTGAAAACACAGTATGTGGTGTTAGCAAGAGGGAGCTGTGTTCCCCCTCAGTTTCTTGGCTGTGGTGATATTCTGAGTCTTGATTAAATGAGGTGTGGTCCATATATGAGTTCAAGTCTCAGAAGGGAAAGAAAAAGCAGGTTTCTGTTTTTACACATATGCTTGTACCACCAGAATTATAGCACCTACTGAAGTGCAGTACATGGGTAAACTCTCGTCTGGTTTTGAGGTTGAGGACTGTGCTGCACAGTGAGCAGTGGGAGGGCATTCAGGGTTCCCGGTAGCATTTTTTTTCTCCAGATAAGGATTGTGCTTTGCAGATACAGTCTCCACTTGTGGAGTAACTTCCACTTCCTGTGCTCTATTTCATGTTGTGCAGCAGTTTTGGAGTATGCAAACTACATTGCCTTCAGATGAAACCAAATTGTGCTTATGATAACCAGAAGAGATAGTCCAGAGTGAAACCTGTCCTGTAACTTGATTCCTTAATCTGGATGCATCTGCAGTGTTGGTAATTACAGTTCATAAGTTTGGATCTTCATGTTTGGGAAAGGCATCGGCCCATCAGCAGCCTTGGAGAAATCAGGCTGGTGTTAGAGTCATCAGCCCGTGTGCTGTGTGGGAGCCTGGAGGAGACGCGTTGTCTGAGGACCTTTCACAAGTGTGGTGGAAGATTAAAAGGGCTGAAGTATTGTGGGCTATCACACTGCTCCTAAGGTTAGCCCCAGCAGAGTGGAACGTATTTTTCATGTGGTTTCTGATGCTGTTGAGATTTGACCAACAGCTGTCAGAGCTCAGTTTCATTCTCACGGGTCTTCTGTGCTCCAGGGCAAACTGGGGGCTTTTGGCCTTCTCAAAACTGGAGTTCAGTATTTGTGCTTTTTCTTGTAGCCACATTTAATCTTCTAGGAGATGGTACTCTTGTGCTCTCTCAGTGTAATTATTACTTACAAATATCACAGAGGAAGCACAGCATACTGAGAATTATCTTGGCAGCAAAGGACATGAAGAGCACACTTGAATTTTAAAATTTAATCTCTAAATATTCTTTTCCCCTTTAAGATTTAGTATCTTTCCTATATAATTTTATTTCAGGTAAGAAAGGGTGGGTTGACAAGGGTTTAGTTTTTTGGTTTTGTTCTAACCTCACCATTCTTCTACTCTTCCTGGGTTAGCTTCACACGCACAAGTTGATTCTTTGGAAGGAGGTGTACACACCCAATCACCTCCATGCTCCACTTCGTTGGGTTTTTTTAAGGTTTGAACATAAATGGTTCCTCCCCTTTTACCAGGAGGCAGGGCACGAGCACTGTGTAAGTCTGAGAGAGCAGCAGAGGAAAGTGGATGTGTCCCTATTCGTGGCAGGCTATCCCCTGAAGAGCACACAAGAGTAGCTTTTCCTGAGCAAGCTTGCAATGCCTTTCTTAGCACTGCAGTGTAAGTCCCTTTTTCGTATGCCACAGTCCCTTTCGTGTAAATTGAGGAAACCCAGCAGCTCTCATTTCCAGCATGAGACATGTGAAGGAAATAGTGTATTTCTGGGAATGTATTAAATAAAATCCCCACATCAAGCATAACTTTAGCAGAAGAAAAGAGGATATTCCCCCCTGGCCCCATTAATGTAGATTGTAATTGATTGGCTCTGTCATGTGTAAGACTTGGAAAGTCTACTAAGAGTCTCGTTAGGATGATCAGAGTTGAATTTGACCGAGTTAATCATCCCATACTATTTTCTTATGCATCCTAACATTGCACCAGAGGGTATGCCAGCAAAATTAGGGCCTCATTTTCTGAGACATATGAAAACCCGGAGCTATATCCCTAAGAATTCGCATCTGAGGGCCCAGTCGTGATATTTCCCCTCTGCCCCAACACTATCACATCACTGGTGCCTTTGCAAAGCTCTGTGTAAATCAGGTGTAGGGTTGTAAAGTCTGCTCCTATTTGCTGGTTTGTAGAAGGGAGTCAAAATGTTCAAAATTGTGAGCAAAATTCTCCTACCAGCCCAAAAGAGAAGACTGTAACCAGAGTGTTCGACTTCTATTTTAGGGGAAGAGGACCAGCAGCAAGAGTACAATTATTACTTGACTGTAAGTAGCATTAGCATTTATGTTTTGTTTTTTGCTTGGTGTTGGACAGGGAATTGTTTGCCATGTGAACTATTTGTTTATACCTTTCTAATACCAGGAAGTTTTAAATATAAAAAATACCATTGTTTGAATTGGCTCTCAACAACACTCCTAAAACCTTTAATAGACTCTGAAGGAGGGCAAGAGCTCAGTGGTGCACTGTTCCATCCCTCCTTTGCAGGGACATCCTCTGCAAGTGCTTCTCTCCCTCAACTCTTAGGCTGTTGCCCTTTCTGGTTACACAGAACCTGCACAGTTGGACCCCCAGGACATGGGGAAGGGTGTTACTATCCCACATTTCATGGAACCTGTGGGATAAGGGTTTTTTGGGTTTTTTTTATTGTGGAAGAGGGTTATGTAGGCGTTGGTGGAACAGCTCTAGCTGACCTCAATTCCAAAATCATCTTTTTGTGCTGCAGCTGTCTGCTGTTGGAGTCCTTATTGTAAAATGTCATATGGACCAGAGGCAGCTCACAGCTGTCATCTGGAAAGGTTATGTTTTACCAGCAGCTTGAGTTTCTTTGTTTTCATAATGTTGAGTGAACTTGTTTTAAATTTCACTGGGGCAGCCAGGGACACTGACTGATAACCTCAGAGCATCCTGTAGCTGAATCAAGCAAGTCTTGTCACTGAACTCCTGAGGGGTAAAGAGGGAGCTCCTCTTCAGCACTCTGTATATTCTCCAAATGATACTGCAAGTAATAGGGTGCTGTGAGGAAACATTCTGATCCTTTTTTCTTTAGTATGTTCATATGTTTTTTTCTTTTAAATAGTTTTAATTTTTGTAAAATTTTGGCAGCTAGCAAGTAGAAGGTTGTTGCTGTTGGGCTGGAGCAGGCTGGTGTAGTCTAAGTTGTTCCTTGTTGACTTATCCTTGCACAACTCCCAGGAAAATATACTGCAGGCTTTGCTCCATCTGGCTAAATGCCCCATCCTCTGTCAGGCACAAATTGAATTAAGAAACAAAGCTGTTTTCTACAGTCTGGCTGTTGCTACTCAGTCAGACACTGTTAGAAACCATTTTAAACATGGATCCCAAAGTTGATTTCATGTTAAGTACAAATAGGTGCTAGAAAGCAATATCTTTGTAGCTGAAGGTTGAAAATGGTATTGATTTTTCTGATTGTCAGTGCCAGATTTGGAATAAGAACATGCCCTGTTGTTCCAGGCAGACTTGGTTGGTAATAAATACTTCCACGTGTTATTCAGGTGCCTGCCTATTTGCAGGAGGATTCTTGGAGATCTTGGCTGACTTTCCAGAATTAAAATGTAGGAAATTAGAGTCCGAATTTTGCAAGGATATCTACCTAGCAAACAGCTCTAAGATAGGTGTGGGATCGGGCAACCCTAACCTGGTGTTAGGGTCAGGCACTGTCAAGCCTCTCCTAAGCCTTGGTGATGGAAGAGTTTGGGAAACAAAGTGCTATTTTAGGAGATATATGGGTTCAAACAAAGTAAAGTGAAGCTATCAGCCCTTCCCCCCGCCACACCGGTGTCTTGAGGTCAGTACTGAGTGTGGACACTCCCTGAGGAGCCCCAGAGCCCAAAGGTGCATCTCTCAGCTGACCCAATCTGCCTCTCCAGGCTGAGACAGATCTGATGCAGTGGCAGGGTTTGTGATCAGCTGCCAAGGCACCTGCTGGTGTGTCAGTGGGAAAAGTCCCCCAAGAAGACACACGATAAAAAGTGAATTCCCTCTCCCCTAAGGTCACACAATATGAAGCTGTCTGCCGCGGAGCTCTGGGGGAAATGATTAATGGGGACTTTGGAAATCTAGAGCTGCACCACTGAGTCTGTCAGGTGTATGAGCTGAAAGCTCTGACATCTCTCCAGCTGCAAGCTAAAAGGAAGTGTGAGATGGGATGGCTGTTTGGCCTCTTCTCTGTCATCTCGCAGCTCCTTTGCAGCTCAATCCAGTCTCAAGATGGATCCAAAATACAAATACAAGCTGGGAAATTTCTGAGCGAACAGTGTTCTTCCCTGCATCCTTCTCTGGTATCTGCACAAGCTCTGTTAAATGAGGAGCAGAAATACTGAAATGCATTTAGTAATGACTTAGCTTCTTTATTTCTTTTCCTCCTCTGTTGTTCTCAGAAATAGGCAGTGAGTGGTTGGCTCATGGAGTTGCTATGGTGAGCTTTAAGATACACCTTTGATCATAGTTGGTGAGTGCCAGCCAGCATATTAATTCCAAGCAGTCCATATGCTTCCAGACCAAAATATCTCTCTTGCTACTCTTCATTTTGTTGAACACTTAGCCTGCTAGTTCACAGACTCCTGTGTCTTACTGTGCTGCTCCAAGAAATCGGTTCATGTTTGATGCTTTCTTCTCTCATTGGAGCGGCAGCTGGCAGAACTACTGCCTGAAAGGAGCTTGTGGCCAGGTGGGGGTCAGTCTCTTCTCCCAGGCAACCAGCAACAGGACAAGAGCACACAGCCTTAAGCTGTGCCAAAGGGAGGTTTAGGTTGGACATTTGGAAGAAGTTCTTCACAGAAGGAGTGATTGGGCATTGGAAAGGGCTGCCCAGGGAGGTGGTGGGGTCACTGCCCCTGGAGGTGTTTAAGACAAGACTGGCTGTGGCACTCAGTGCCATGGTTTAGTTGACAAGGTGGTGTTTGGTCATGGATGATCTCAAAGATCTCTTCCAACCCAGCTGATGCTGTGATTCTGTGACCCTTTCTGCTCATGAACTCCAGCTGCCTCAGCAAAACCCACCTTTAACAATCCTGATTTCAGGAAATCTGCTGTAGATTTAGCTATTTAATGTGAACTTCTGTGTATGTTCAATGAGACACTGCGATACCTCCCTTGAAAATCAGTAGCTGAACTTCTACTACAGATGAAGGAGACAGGGCGAGATGATTTTGCCCCAACAAGCACTCTGCAACAAGGTTGGCTGGGTGGTGGTTTTCTGGCCTTTGACTTCGCTTGTTCTACAATGGATAAATGCCTCCTACCTATGAAAATATTTTGCTGTCCTGTGTGGTTTTATACAAATATAAGTGAAAAGCCAAGGGAATGTGATGCTCAGTTCTTTTCTGTGATTTATGCTCTGGTTTATCCGGCAAGGCAGCCTACGTACCCAAGAGAACAGCCTGAGTATCTGTGTGAGCAGAGATTAGATAGCGGGCTGCCTTGGCTTGCTGGGCTGCAGGGCCTAATCAGCTATTAGAAGATGATATTGGGAAATATAATTTACAAAGAGACTCTGTTCAGAGAGTTTTGAGTCTTTTGTCAGTTCTAATAGAATATTCAAGAGAAAGTTTGCTATTTCAGTCTAATTCTTTTGGTTTGTTTCATTTTTGTGTGTTTCTTTTTCTGCCAAGCAATTGCCCACTGCAGCTATTTGCTAGGACTTGCTTATCTAGGCTTCTTGTTATTATCCTGGCTAAAAAAATTGTTATTTACTCGTATGGTAATACCTAGAGCTTCTAATCTAGCATCAGAGCTCCATTGTGATAGATGTTACACAGACCATTAGTTTATTAAAGATGGGTATTGTTGTCTTAGGAACATATGGGCTTACTTTATGAGAGCAAGAAGGGACAGAATGAGGTAGCAGGGAAGCATTCCCATGCAGTATATCAGTGACAATCACAACAGCTTGTTTTGAAATGGCAAAGGTTTGTGCCTGTGGAAAAAAAATACAATGGCTAGAAAATGTTGTTTTCCCCAGTAAAACAGCAATTATCAAAACGTTTTCATTTTGTTGCCTCTGAGAATATTTGCGGTGCTTTTGCAGGATAGAATGGGTTTTGCTACTGTTTGCAGGACGATAGCCAATTTCACCAATCGTCGGGCACAAGAGGTTTCTTTAAACAGAAATTGGGAAATGCTGGGTAAGAAGTTTGCATGACAAATATTAGTCAAATATACACTTCTTTGAATTAAGACCTGGTCTGAGCCTCTTGTAAGTCCTTGGCTTGGTTAGGTCCTGCAAACTTCCGCATATTCCAGCACTTCTGCAGCAGTTGGTGCGGCTCGTGTCACTCCCTCTTGGCTTAAGTCTGCTACAGTTGTGTTACAAGAGGCAGCATTACCGACCTTAAAGGAATTAAATTGATATTATTTTTGGATGAATCTGATTATTTGTCATATGCTGAACTGGATGATAACATTAGCCAGGCTGGGGACTGGCTCTTTTTTGTGCAGCCTTACTGAGAAGGACTGTAGAGTTACTGTGGACAAAATGTTAAGGGTGAGCTGACATTGTGACATGGCAAACTCTCTGCAGGAATGTACTATGAGGAGCTTTGACAGCAGATTGATATTTTCTTCTACCCTTTAGTGCCCTCTCAGTTCAAGGGGCTGTGGAGTAGCTGGTGGGGCCCAAACATGCTGAGCACATTCAGTGTGCGAGGAAAACGGTAGCAGGGAGTTTGAGACACTGAATTTCAGAGTACAGCAAAGGGAGAGCTGGATGTGTCCCAGCAAGCACAAAGTACGGGAATTTCCCCTCCTGTGGGAATGGAGGGTTTAAATGTTATCTTCCTGATCTTAAATGCCTTCTCAGCAACCCTGCCTGTACCAGTGGGATTTGTCCACCTACGTCTGGTGGTGTCCTTGGAAGAAAACCAGCTTTTGCATAATCAGTTTCAATAGGAGGGTGCCTAAGCTTGTGAGGTCGGGTTTGTTTTGTTTGTTGTCTTGTTTTGGGATGTATTTTGTTCCTTTTTTTTTTTTTTTTTTTNTTTTTTTTTTTTTTTTTTTTTTTGGAACAACAGTGTATTTCTCCTGCCAGCAAGACACCTCTTCTACCTTGGAACTGTACAGCTTGCGTTTCTGTTTTTTTTTTTTTTTGCTGGCTCCTACGCTTGGGTTCCTGTTGCTGCTGCTGCTGGTGAGCTTATTTCAGAGATGTGCCAGGCTTAGCATACAGATCCAAATTTAGGTCTTTCTGCCTAGAGAACAGTAGGTCTACAGAAGTCACTTTTTAGTGTGACTGTTCAGAATAGCTAATTGGCTTGTTGGCTGGGCATAAGACTGCACAGCATCCTTGGACCCAGCCACACTGGGCACTTGACTTTTCTTCTTTTATGCCTTCATTACTTGCCATGGTGATGGCCCTAGGTGACAGCAGTCCCAGGGAAAAGTTGGGAACAGAAGCCTCCAGCCGGGCTTGATGTGGGACTGTGTTGCTGTGTCCCGCATCCACAGGACTAGACTTAATTTTACTTCTCAAGACTGTGTTGCTTCATCCCACCCAGGCCTGTTTCCTTGCTTAACTTATTGGTTTCCTGATTCGTCTCTTCTTCATATTTCTAGTCACGTGCTGGTGCTGCCTGGCAGGGAAAGATGTTTCCTGAGCAGAAGATGGCATAAAAGGGCAGAGCAGAGATAATTTCCCTAATGCAAGGTGGATTCATGTATGTCTTTGTAAGGACTGTAGCCAGCAGGGCTGTCTTAGCTCTTAGACTGCTTAGAGTTGGAGATGGCTGGAGCTGGGACATTGTAGTAATCAGAGAGCTGTTTCTGGCTTGTTTGGGTAGGAGAGGATTGGAAATGAATGGGCTGGTGAGAAACAATGTGGCAAATAACTAATTGCAACACAAATATTGCCTTGTATGTGTGTTAATTATCTTGGTTTAAAATTGACTGGCAGTTAACTACTTAGTATTTGAAGTCCTTTATGTCTTCAGGTTTAACATCTGAACTGTAAGGGAATTCCCAGCTCTCTACAGCTGGCTAGAAGCCCATTTTAAAAGGTGCCTGCAGGTTTGCAGTTCCTTAACCTGCCCTATGTTGTTCGGTAGCACAGCAGTAGTAAATGTGTAACTCCAGGAGTCCACTTGGAGGTGTGCCTGGTTACTGTATTTCTTTCTTCCTAGATTTTTAAGGAGCTGATATTTGAGCAAGCAAAAGCAGATCAAAGGTATTGCGTTATCATTGGTTGCTTTATTGATTACTCAAGCCTCCTTCTTTCTCATTAAAAGGTTTCGAGCCCTCACAATCTGCTGGGTTGCGCAAGAGCTGTGCCAGACGAGCAGCACCCTGTGCCACAGCTGCCAACTGTGTGCTGCACCTTCCTTTCTTCCAAAATAGTCTTAATTTTAATGGAATTGTCTTCGTTTTGACCTGGCACAGGTCTTGTAATGGGGTTTTATGTTGCTTTTTGAATGCAAAGGTTTAGCCAAAAAAAAAAAAGTGAAATAAGCTTTGAATTTTGCCTCATGTGCTGTGGATCTGTGGGAGGAAGTTGGTAGTAGGTACTTGAATAATTTCCAACGTTGCATGTTATAGTCTTGGGTGGAATTAAACTGCTCTAAAATGAGCTGCTACCATGGGAACAAGGTATTAATGATTTCAGGGTGCCGAAGAATGCTTAGTCAGGATTTGGGAGAATAGCCACCCAAACCATTACCTCCTGTGTCTTCATTTCTTGTTTCTGTATCATGATATTCCTGCTTACGGCCTTAGCGCCAGCAAATGGGACATGGGAAGGAGCTAAGGTTGCCTTTAGGACTCTGAGGAATTTCAGTGCAGTGATAAATGTGACTCCTAAACTGCCCTTCATGGAGAATCTGTCCCGTTGGTTTGACGCCAGTGGCTCTGTGCCGCAGTGATTGAGGTTGAGGGTGCGGCTATGAAAAGGAGCTGGGAGCGTGGCTGGTTTGTTGTTATCAGCAACTGCCGTGTTGAGGGGGGTTTGGAGTAGGTCAGGTAAAGGAACAGAGGACCAGAGCTCTTCCCCTAAAGCTCAGGCCCTTTGGCGAGGTGTGAAGGGTAGGGAGGGGGCTGTGGCTGGTCTCCAAGCGCGCCTTTAGGGTGGTTCTTTGCAGAGGTACCTGGCGTAAGGTTGCATAGATCTGGACCAGAATGTATCATCTTTATGCCATTAGCTCCATCCCCAGCCTAATTCAGCAGCAACCAGAGAACTGTATTTTTTCTCTTTTAGGGTTAAATATCTACTTGATTGGCATTTCTATCTTCAATTCATTAAAATTAAAACTACTCTGTAAGACCTCAGCCATTCATTAACCAACAAACCGGTGCTGATTTTAATTTTCATGGCTGCAATTTAATTTTGCCCAAATATTATAGATACTTCTGTGATTGCTTTTCAGTAGGCTCACTGGTACTTCTGCCATGACACTGTTATTACTAGTAGGGACATACTAATGCCTTCCTGCTTAAACCTGCCTGAGAATCTATTAATGGGGTGGCCTACTTCCAAATTGCAAAGAGAAGCAAAAGCTCATCAGGCAGTGTAAATGGTGATAATTTCAGCAAATGCTTTCTGTGTAAGGAGATTGATGTTTTAAGTGTCCCAGCAAATTCGTAATAATGATCAGCAATTCTCCACCATTCTTCACAAAGGAACGGGTCTTTGAAAGAAGCAATTAAGTGCAGCCACCTTCTGGACCGAGCTAATGCAGAGTTCTCTCATTGTTCTGTAAGTTAACTATTAGACCTACAAGTCATTTTTAATGAGCTTTCTGCTTCCAGCCCCGCAAGGAGCCTGTAATGAACCTGGGGAAATGTGACCAGCATTTATGGCAAGCACCTACTGCAGCTTTCAAATGACACTGGACAAAGCTGTGATTTCCTCGTAGTGGAAATGGGATAAACCAGGAGATTAGCAATAATTCTGCAGCATCTGCAGTTCTGTTGAGCTCTTTGCTCATCTTACAGGTAGTGACTGCAGAATGAACATCAGGTGGTTCCCTAATGGAATGTGTAGAAAGATTTCAGATTGGATTCTGTGTACATTCTGGTTCTGTATTCATAGATGCAAGGAAGAGATTTAAATTGAAGGTAAAAATGAATGCAGAAGCTTCAGTGGAGGCATCCTTTAACTTGGCTGCAGGAGACATTACTGCCATGTCTGTATATTGCAGTAACCCCTGAACAGCTTCGCCTGCCCAGATGCAAGGCAGTCAAATTTAAAGCCCTTGACCAAAACCCAAGGACCAATTTTTGTATCCTGTGTTCTGCATAACAAGGAAACTCAGTTTTCTGATTCGCTCTCCTCCTGAGCCTGTGTAAAGTCCTTGTACTCACAGTGTGCGTTCACAGGGTGACCCTGCCTAGTGAAGAGCAGAGGTGCTGTTAGCTCGTTTAGTAGATTCAAGGTCCTGCTTTGGAGAAGACATCAAGCACTTGGTCGCTATCCACACTGATGCCAGTCACCCTTTTACAGACCTTTTTCCCTCTGAGGTGTTTTCCAGACTAATGAGTCCCAGACTATTCAGTCATTCCTTAGACTGATTTTAATCATTCTTGCTGCCTTTCCATGGACATTTTGCAGCTCTAATTTATCTTGTCTGAGGTGAGAGAACCAGGGCTTCATGTAGTATTCACTGTGTGAATTAGCTGTGGATTTATAATGCTGTCTTCCCTACTCCATTGTGGGCTCCTAATGAACTTCACTGATGACCTCCTGACTGCGAGATGAATCTTTAGTTCTATCCTATGTTTCCTAACTTTTAAATGATTCTTCTTCTATTCGGAAACTTCCCTTCTTATCCTGAAGCTTTTAGCTTTCAAGAACTTTAGATGAAGATTTTTATCACAACTCTTCTTGAAATCCAGATTATGTGAGATAAATCACTTTTATTCACCTGGCTGCTGACATTATGTGTCAACTCCAGGAGGCTGGAAAGGCAGGGCTCCCGTTACAGCAGCTGTATTGACTCTGCAAGGAGCTTGTATTTATGTGGGTATCTGTTGTCCTTTATGAAAGGCTTCACAAAGTTGCCAGATACAAACATTAGTCATAGAGACCTGTGGTTCCCCAGATCCTTCCAAAATATTTTCTAAAGGCTGCATGTGTTTAATTTGTTAGTAACCCAGCTATCTCAACTATGTGTCCTCAAATTTTGAAATGAATGCCATCTAATTCCGATTTGTTATTGGTCTTTTTTCCTATTTGTACCAGAAGTCCTCCTATGATCATTGAAATTTCAGATAGACTCTGAAAAGGCTCCGCTGTGAGAACCTGCCCAGTTTCTGTTTCTCTTGCAATGAGATCTGTGTAGGTTTTAATGGGTATGGGTTTTGTTACTTACGTGAAAGGGCTTTCAGATTAATTCCTGCTATAAAGAATATCAAGAGACTAGCTCTATATCTTTCCCCTGTTTGCACATTTTATTTTAACATCAATTCTCTTTAAAAGGAGAAAAAAACTCCCAGACAAACATCTCACACTTGTAATGTTTCTTGTTGTTCTGGCAAGGCAAAAGGATCTTCAGATTTGGAAAATTACATTTCTGTCTCTTTACACAGATCAGTGGAAAGCAGTTGCTGCTGTAAAGAAGAATTACACCCCATAGTTTTCTTCTGGCAAGACAAAAATACTTTATGTACAACTTAAAATGTTCATAGAAGTCTCCTCATTGCTCTAAATCTGAGTGGTCCCATTTAAAGAAAAATTTGGTGCTGCTGTTTCCTCATTTGAAGTCAGCTCCTCTAGGTATGACTTATTTCTCTCCTGTGTTTACCCAGTTCCATCTGATAAGACCATCTATCTTTTGATCAGGATGGGCTTGAACTTTGTGCAGGCAGGCTCAGAGCTCACATTGGCACTGTGAGGACAGTTTATGGTTTTTCACATTGATTTCTCTGTGCTGTTACAATTTATCAGCTTGTTTTTATCCCTTGGAGGTATGTAGAAATGCAAATGCTAACCTAGTTCTCTCAATTTCTAGAAGTAGCTGAAACCAATGAATTTTGTAAGGAACTAAATATCTTTTCATCTCAACTGTTGTAACATGGAGTCTTTGAAATGGTACCCAGATTGGGCAGTTAGCAGGCAGATAAATGACATTTCAGCACACAGGGAAATTTTTTTTGCCTCTGTTCTTATTTCAAGTTACAACATTTTGGCTGAGTTTTTTTACAGGTTCAAGCAGAATACATATTGAATTGCCAGCACTAGTGGGAAAACCATGCTTGAGGCTTCTTCCTCAGCATCTAAGCTGCTTTGTCAATCAGCTCTCCTAGTTTGTTGTTGGGCTTTTTGATAAATGTCTTCACTTCTCATGTTTTTGTTATTATGAGAGCTAGAAGCCTGTATTTTCTTAAATAAAAGCTGATGTGGCTCACGTTCATGTTTCACATGGGAAAATACACTGAAACCCTTTAAACTGAAAATGAAAAGGCAGGTTTTCACAACGAAATAAATAGTACAATAGAGACACCTTATTATTTTATGAATGTGTTTATTATTATATAACTCCAGTCTCTAAACTTTCCAATAGGAAGAAGGAAATTTAGGATGCTCAGATCTCAGTGCCTGAGCTGAGAGGTCCTCAAGACACTTGTGTGAAAGCTGTTGGCTTTGAGAAGTGAAGACTCTTGCAATTGCTGTTGAAGTTGGTGAAACCTGTGGCTGCTCAGACCCTTGGAAACCAGGTTGGTTTTGTTTGGGTGTGCAGCTGTGGAATTGGATGTGGATATCTGACCATCACCTTCTGGGTTTAGGTGCACAGTGTCATCTTTACTGCCCAGTCTGCCTTTCCACATTGTTTGAGTTCGCGTGCACCTTGGTCTCACATCCGCTGAAGCCACTGACAAAACTCCCTTTTATTTTCCCATATTGCATGGTTGAGCCGTGCCAGATCCTTACATGTTTCTTTCTTATCATCTGGGGAAAATGATATGAAAAGGCAATTCCTGGTAACTTTCTCCTGAAGTCCCCTTTGCTTTTAAAGATCATCACATTATATGTGTGATTAGGCCAGCACCTGTGTAAGTGTGGTATTAGCTGAGAGTTACTAGCTTTGATGTTGATGAGTGCAGCAGAGGTTACTGGAGTGCTTTTTTTTGTTACATGCTTTTGTTTTTGAAATTTGGCAGGATGCACTAGGAAGAAACATAGGTGTTCTGACTTGGGCGTATGAACAGAAAGAAAATCAAAGCTAATTCAAATTCTCCAAGTTTCCTGTTTGATGCAGTTTTATACCTCGTGACAGAATACACTGAACACAAGAGCCCCAAACCGTGTGCGCAGCAATAACGATATCCCAGAACTCTTCACATGCCGAAGGCTATGGCTGCTGTCAGTTCTACATCCTGATTCGAGCAAGCAGTTCTGCTCTACAAACCACTGGTGTACAGCTTAGTCTCTGTAGGCTGGATTGGCATCACTGAACTGCTGCCCTAGAAAGGCAGCATAAATTGAGTCTATGTAATTCTAAAACACTGCAATGAATTCTTCCGGGGAGGATGCTTCTCCAGGTCCTTTTATGCTAGCATTTATGTGGTAGAGATTTGGGGCTTTTTGTTTGTTTCTCAAAGTTAGACATCCTTGCATATTATTCTTACATTCTTAAAAAAAGAGTATTGATAATATATTGAATATTCAATAATATATATTGAATATATAGTCATAATATATATCCTTAATTCTTTTAGTTTTTCATTTTTGGATACTGTATTCTTCTGTTAAGCGAAATAAAACTATCCTCAGATATTTCCGACAATGACATCTTTATTTTCAGCTGAGGACATTTTGTTTTGAACTACCAATCTCAAGATTTATTTCCTCATTTCCCCATCTCCTTTTCATCAAGTTAAATGCAGAGTCATGATTGTTATTCTCAGTCCCAAGCCTTCAATGTTCCCTCTTCTTGGTTTTAGTTTGATTACATATCAAAATACTGCCTTGTAATCCACCTCCAGATAGATGGCTTTCTTTCACTGAGTATATTCTCCTGGGAAATCCAATGTGTAAATTGATTTCAGGGCATGAGCTGAAAAGATTTCACAGATGTGGAGTGGTCAAAGGTTTTCAAATGTCAGTCCTAATTTCAGGTTATCTTGTATTTTTGATACGCCACTTGAAAGTGCTGGAGAAGATCCTGGCTTGCAGAATGTGGCTGCTGAGCTCTTTGAAAGTGGAATTTCTTGCTTTCTCTCCACTGGGGCATTCAAGTTGCTAGGTGCTTTTCATCACTGGTACAACAAAAATGACCCTTTCTTTTTTACCTCAAACTGAGGAGTGTGACTGGCTCTTAAATACTAGGAAAAGCTGTTAGCTGCATCCAGAGAAGTGTGAGGTCTGTTTCTCTTTCAAACTTGCAGTTTATTTAAAACTAGCTACCAAAAGCCCTAAGCACTTCTGGATGTCTGTAAGCTCGGGTGCCTGTGGGATCTCTCGTACCTGTACCTAAAGAAGGAGACATCGGTGCATTGCACTGGTGGATGTGTGGCAGAGCTGTTACTCATAGACAAAGAAATAAACCTGTCTGTTTTACACCCATCCATCCCATCTGTTGTGGAGAGATGCCAAATGGCATCAATACTTGGGATGTAGGTTCATGTCACCCTCAGACGATGGTGAGGCCCAGTTGCTGCTCCCTTGAATTTTTTCTGAACTGGCACCCATGCCCATTAAAACAGATCCTACAAAACCATCTATTTGTTTTGGGAAGGTTAAACATGCTGGATCAGCACACTGTGCCTGTCAGTGACAACACAAGAGGTCAGAGCTGTCTTCCCTCCCAGTGAGAAGCAAACATTACCCCTCTTGGGAACAGCTCACTGTCGAAGTTGTGCTGTTGTGTGATGAAGCCAGCATCCCAGGGCCAAAGCCTCTGTCCTGGATTTGCAGTCCCACTTGGGGTGCTTTGGATAGGGGCTCCATGGATGGCTGAAAGCTGGGGAGGGTGCATCAGGCCCACTCTTACAAACTCTGCAGTCAGTTGGGTAGGCAGGTAGCAAAGATCAGTGACTGGCAGGTGTTTCTGAGCCACTTTTCTGACTTTGCAGGAGATGATCATTGATTCAGAAAGAAGGGACCAAGGTGAGTATATTCCCATACAAAGAGTATATAAAGCCAACTTTCATAAGTACGCTCCCAAATTTTTCTGTCTGAACCACAGACATTTACTCACCAGCCTTCCAGACCATCCTAGCTGTTTTGGCATTCAATATTTAGAGGTAAAAATCCACCCCAACCTCTCTTTCATGTAAGGTCAGTAATTGTTGCAAATCATTCTGCATATAGTTTGGAATTGCAGTGTAGATGGTTCTGAAATGAGCCCTTGAAAATGCCATTAAATGAGGATGTGGGCAAGAATGAAACACCTTTTACCCTTTGAACTCCCTTGGGCTGCTTAAAATAGTGATTGGTGTCTTCTCTTACACAGTCCAGTCATCTTCCTGCATGTTTTACTGAGCTATGCATTCTGGGCCGTGATGGATGAGCTCTGGACACTCTTGGTACTGCAGTTGTAAAAGGTGCTACTCCCTGCCCCTGTATTTTCCTAGGGGTAATGGACCCATAACAGGAACAGCAGAAGGTAACATGCATTGGTAGCTGCAGTAAAAAATCCAGTATCTCAGCCTAAAAATGCTTCTCAAGCTGCTCCAAGGAAATTCTTCAAAGCCAAGGCACAATTAGGGCTCCTGTTTAAGAGAGGGGCACAGTTCCTTTGTTAGTGTTACGTTCTCAGATATACCACTGTAAAGCTGATGGATTTTTCTTAAGCTGCCTTTTTCTGTTTTGACAAGGACTGGAGAAAAGCCAAGGTGGTATCTGCTTGGGTTTTCCCTCCCTTGGGTTTTTGGGAGCACAGGACTTGGCAGCTTCTCTTGCAATCCAAAGTACAGTTCCAGCTGAGTTAAACAGACCCATAACCAACCTCATGCTCTTCTCAGGTGCTTGTGTTGCTAAGTTGTTGCTTTCCTTTCTCTGTCATATTAGACCTGAGGTAGATGATATTTTCCTCTAGGCCACAGTTCTGGGAACCAGGGAATTGCTCAGAAATGCAGCCTGAAAGTGCTGGAACGTCTTGCACATCTTTTATCTCCTATTTGAAAAACAGGAAGGAAATAAAAGAACGAAAAAACTATGTTTTAAAGTCTCATGGTGTGGTGTTTTGCTTGTTTTTGTTTGGTTGTTTTTAAGTTGGTCTCATGAGTTTCACAGCTTGACTCATGCATATGTAGGGCTGTATCTTAGCAGTTCTGTGAACATGCAGGAGTCTTGGCAATCACGGGGAGTCATGATGAAGGACAAATACAGCCTCATCGTTATTCTAGTGTCTCTGAACAAGGAAAATGCCTTAGTGTCTGAAATTGCATAGTTCATAATCTTCTGGGATGCTCCCCCTCTTGTCTTGTGACTTCTCCAGCAGGAACACAGAAAATTATGTTGGGATCCAGCTGCATATTCTGGGTAGGTTCCTCTTGCTTAGTGCCGAGATAGGGTGGTATTTATTTCAAAAGCACTGTTGACACATGTATCCTTTGTCCTCAGGATGTTGGTGGTGCTTCAAGGTAGGAAAAGCTTCTCTTTAGGAAGAACTCTAGAGGGAACAGAAGCTGTGTTTTAGCACTGAAGCTCTGAACAATTTTAGTCATCCAGAAAAGGACGCTTAGCTCGACCCCGAAAGTCCTTGTTCCTTCAGCAAGCAGAGTCGTGGCCAAGGATCTCAACAAAGAACTGTCAAGCCTGGGCTTGCTGTGAAATGATGTGGAGTTTCCTGACACAGAGCAGCTCTCCTGCAGAATTCCCATGTCCTGTGCCTCAGGTTGTGGGGCTCCATTCCTTGGCTTGGTCTTCACAAGCATTCTTTCTTCTGTGGTCTTACCCAGACAGTGTCTCTTTGAGGGGGAAGTCAGTAGCAACGCCTGTAATTTGGTGCTTATGATTTGCTGCTTATTGGTTCTGGGGGTGGAGAGCGGTTTCAGGGCTCCATGCTAAGAATTTGCAGTGTAACAAACCAGGCATCATCTTGCCCCTTAAATCAGGACAAATTGTCTCACTGCTGTCTTTTCAGGACAGTGTTGGCAGACGGGTCGGACACTCTGTGGCCTCTGCAGACTATGACAGCAGCACAAATCATGACCTCGAGGACAGTAATTGTAGCTAAATTATTCCCTTACTGCTTCTGTCAGCAGCACTCTCTGTGTCACAGCCATGGCTTTTGTCTGACGTCTATGCTACCCCTCTATTGTGCTCATAATCTGCCAGTCACATCTTTATGTATTATTTGTATTATTTTGCTTGCTGGAAGCCCCTTTCACATACCAGCCAAGGGGTTTCACTCTCAGAATACCTATTGAAAACAAAAAAACAAACCTAAACCGCTCCATGGAAAGACCAGCTTTATGTTTAAAACAGATGCCTGTTTATCAATCCAGCCACAAAATAGGTAGTGACTTGGCATCTTGCCAGCAGCTCCCATTCCTCTGCCATGAATAATGAGATAATGTGTTTCAAATTAACTCTTTGTCTTACACTGGCAGATCCCGGGAGAAGAATCCCCAGATGTGCTTGTAAAACATGGTTAATGTAGATCGATCTCTCCCTCTCTTCACAGAGACAACCATGTTGAGTTCAGACTTAAATTCGGTAACTGGGAATAGGAGAGGAGAACAATTAAGAGCTGGGAGAAGACTTTTCTGGCTGTGATTTAAGAAGGGGTAATGGAGCAGATACTTCAGGCCAGATGCAAGAGACTATTTCGGTTCTTAATTCTTGGTGGAATAAATGGGAAAGCCAATAAAACACAGACCTATTCTAATGAAATCAATGGTAAATAAGGAATGTAAATAGCTTGTTGAATATGATCCCTATGGTGGTTTACAAGGAAAACAGAAGAGAAAGTTCTCCTGTCAAAACATGTCCTTATTGTGGTAACAAAAATGAATATGTGAAAATGAACTGAGCAAATCGGAAGCAAAAAATTAGTTTCTCTTCTCTTCTGAGCAAAAGCAAGCAGGACAAAACCTGTATTTTTGTTACTGGGAAATTTCTTTGCTAAGTTTCAGGCAGAGAAGAATGTTATTTTCACCAGGTAAAAACACATTCCAGGTTCCAGAAAATGAGTCCTTAACATTGAAATGCTGATGCAGTGCTAAGTATGTTTTTGTAAATAAGACATTAATTAAAAAAACAAATCCAAATATGTTTAAACCAGTCCCAGTGGTCTGCATTAGATGAACTACAACTGGCAGAAGCAGAGATATTAAATCTTTAATCACTTTCACAAAGAGGAGGAGACCTCCAAAGATGTGCAGCTCTCTGACATTGGGCCAGTTTTAGGAAACATAAATTTAAATTTGACTGCCAAAGTCTTTTTGATCTTTTCAAACAGTTATAACCAGGAGAATACTAAAAGACCTTTTTATGTAAATAGCTAGTCTCAAAATTTGTGTGGACGTGATCATAGCTGAGACAAACATCTTCTGTGTGCATTGAAATACAGTGTGAGCTATGGGAGAGAAGATGAATTTCAGCCAAAGATAAATATAAACAGTACATTTCGAGCTTTAGCAGAAGGTATTTCTGGTTGCAGCCTATTAGGCAGCTGTCTCATGGTGCTTGCAGCATTGCTTTGGCTTCTGACGAATGGGTGAAGAGGATGTGCTTGACATTTTGTTGCAAATTTTAGAGTCCTGCTACTTTGAGCATCTCTGCGTTTGTTGAGCACTGCACGTGTATATTTGTGCTCATTTTGAGGAGCAGGTGTCCTGCATTGAGACTATCCACCAGTCCTTGCAGGACGAGGACGTAAATAATTTACATCAATTTAATTGATGGGGCTGTTGCAAAAGCATCTTTTCAAATATATTTACTTTGCTCACTGTTCCTGCTTTTAATGGACAAAACCTGTCATAAAATAAGTGCAAGTACTCAGCAAATCCGGTTTTTCTTTGTCAGTTCTGCTCATCTGGAATGTAAGGCACCTCTTGGAATGTGTGTCAATAGCTCAGCTCCGTGGATACCTGAATTCAGCCTCAGTCTTGTGGAATGAGAAATTGAGAGGGAGACATAAGGCACGGACCAAACCGCAGTTGAAAAATATTTGACATTTATCTCTCTAAGCTTCTGTAAGGTGCTTTAAACTGCTCAAGTGGTGTTGATGGAGGGCAGTTCTGCAGGAGCCAGGCACTGTGAGCCATGCCAAATGATGTGAGCTGGATGTCTGGCTCACTAAAGCTGATAGTCACAAGTCCTGAGGGCACGTGCTCACAGCTGCCTTGGAAACAAGCAGCTGTTGTGGGACAGTACACCCTCTTGAACTTGAGCAAGTGCTGGTACCTATCTTCGTGTCTTCTGTTTAGGTGTGTGTGTATCCAGATACATATGTGGACATGTATCTATGTGTCTATATATGAAAAAAAGGGAAGGGATGCAGCATATTTCAATTTGGATATTTAATTTTTGAATGTTTTTGAAAGAGTTGGGTGTTAGAAGGGGCAGGAAGACAGGTTAGAGTTGGTAGCACTTGGAGCTAGGGGAATGCACAGTTGCTTATTAGATGCAAACAATTTCAGGCTGTTGAAAATTGTCAAACATAATTTTAATGCTTCTGGGAAGATCACTGGGTTTGACTGTCTTCTCATTATATGCCTTGGCAGTGGACTCCATGAGCTTGCTGGTGACTGCTCTTACTAGTTTTAGGCTTTTTTCTTGCAGAAGATCAACACGTAGAGAAAAGCAATCCCAGAGTACTGTCAGTTCATCACTGCTGGCAAGTGGAGAGTTGGTCCTGATGCAGGAGCAAAATGGAGTTGCTTTCAGTTTGGCATGAGACACGTGAAACAAATACTCTGCTATGCTGAATGACTGACGCCTTCCTCTGGCACTTCATCCAAACCAAATCAAAAAGCCACGTCACTGGAAAGAAAATGCTTGCAGCCACAAAGCAAGCAGGGCACCAAAAGGGCTCTGTTTAATCATTTCTTGTGTTGCTAATGGGAAAATACATAAAGCAAGTCGTTTGCTGTAGCAGGCACTTTTGAGACTTACACAAGCCAGGGGTTTTTAATGCTGTGTGAGTATTACTACCCAGTAATTGGTGTCATAACTTTTACTGGTGACTGTCCTGCAGAGAAATTACAGTCTGTGCCTGAGAGATGCAGCGAGAGCTCTTGCCACAGGGAGTTTCACATCATAGTCTGGGCTTAATATAATGTAGGCAGCAGAAGGTTAAAAGGACAGAAAGCAGAAAATATAATCTGGAGACTTGAGAGTGACAGTAGGGAGGGAACAATCACATCTTGCAGCCACATGTATCTGAAGAGCTGTGTCAGACTGCTGAAGATAACTGGTTCGTAAAATCAGTTAGTCACCTGGAGAGCTCCATAGCCAAAGTCTGTCCTCATAACAGTGTCTGTGATGAAAATGTAGAAATCCTGGGCTGGAACCTTACATTTGAAGTCTGTTGGAAGTTTTGAACATCCTATGACTATTTTAGAGTGTAATATGTACCACATACTGCTGTGGATGTCTGGTGTTCACATTTCTCATATATCAGCTCACAGACTAATTTTCCCAGCTGTGTGGCAGCAAAACCACTCCTAGGCTCCAGGTCAGTTGGTACTGGGTTTTTGTTAGCAAATGAGATTGCTTGCAGCAGTCCAAACAGAGGTTTTCTTGGTCATTTGAAACACAAAGGCAATGTAATGTTTTTCTCTGCACGGTAACAACCTCCTCAGGCCTGACTCAAGGTACCAAAGGGTACAAGACATGGGGTCGCATGTATCTTACACAATACGTATGTGGGACCTACTTATGAAATTAGTTCACGTGATCAGCCACCTTGTGTTCTCCTCTGGGCTTCTTGGTTGGATGTTCTTTGTGCTGCTGCCTGAGAAAAGTGGTTTGGGAGCCAGAGAAGTCCAAGGAAGCTTTTTTTGGTTGGTTCTGCCAAAACTGACATTGTTGTGTGTAAGTTACAGCCCTCAGATATATATCACCATTTGATTTTTAGGGCTATTTCTGCTACACAGCAATCATAAATGCTTGCAAGGGGAAAAATAACCCCAACAACCACATTATGAAGTAGATTAACTTTTGTTTCAGCTACTGTTTTCTTTTCAGTGTCTTCCATCACTGCCAGGAACTTCTGTCTGAGGCAGTACATTAGAAAAGTTTAGGCTTTTGATTTCATGTTACCGTTCTGGGTGAGCCATTGTGCATAAACCAGCAGTGATTTTTCACATTGACAGCACACAGATACTGTTTGTTTAGCTTAGTCATTCTATGGGAGGCAAGGCTGAGGGAATGTCAGCTTGTTTTCTCAAATGCCAGCCTTTTCAACTGAGAGCTCTCCCTTTGCTGTGTGTTCAGAGCTGCTGTTGCATTTGAGGGATGCCTCCTAGCTTGGGATATTTTTGCATAAATACCTACCTAACAGCTGTTTACAAAAAACTGCGACTTTGCATAATTTTTGTATATTTTTTGTCTCACTTATTAAAGACCAACATTCATTAGTTACATGAGAGGTACAATTCATGTTTGTCTAAGTGTGTTAAAATTGCAGAAAATAGCCCTGTGCTTCTCTGTAAGAGGTGTTTCTCTGGTCAGTCCTGGTGTCCTCTGAACATGGAGAAATTCCCCTCATGAAGAAGTGTTGGTTTCTGATTTTTGTGTCTTAAAATAGTGTAGTGCAGAGTGTGGTTTTGGTTTTGCAGCTTCCTCTCTGTGTAGTTCCAAGCTGACAAGATGCTTGTTTGTGAAACTGAGAGCTTGAATATCTGGCTGTTCTCAAAATGCCAGTGCTATAATAGGGAGCATATGCTAAAAGAGTTGAAAAATGTAAGAGGACCTTTTACATGATTAAGTCCGTTTCCTTACAAAGATATGACAGATTTCGATAAAGGCTGTTCCCCACCATTAAAGTGGCATTGCAGTGATTAGAACCAAAAAGCTTTTCTTCCAGCTTTTCACGTGCCTGCTCACACAAATAATTTTGGTATTGAAGAAAACATTATAAAAGAAGTGTTTGACCATTTGGCGATTTTTGAAGTGACCAAATGATGCTTTTCCCCTATTTGTGTTTAGAATAATTAAGTAAGCAAATGAGTAATACAAAACACCTGTCTGTAAAAGTTTACATGGCCTTTGGCAAGGACAAGGTTCCTGGAACTGTTTGGTAGAAAGTTGTTCGAGAGGTGTGAGTTTTAAAAGAGTGCTACATCCCCAGCACATCCCCAGGAGTGCAGCACATTCTTGCTCTCTGCACATTGACAAGAGTGTTGCAGATGACAGAGGCTGGAATCCTGCACGGTCTGAACAGGAACATGCACATAGCAGAGTTATCAAATCCTTTAGGTTGGAAAAGACCTTCAAAATTATCAAGTGCAACCACTGACCCAGTACTGCCAAGTCCACCACTAAACCATGTCCCAAAGCACCACATCCACATGGCTTTTAAGTACCTCCAGGGGTGGGGATTCAACCACAACCCTCGACAGCCTGTTCCAGTGCTTAACAACCCTTTTGGAGAATAAATTTTTTCATAATATCCAATCTAAATCTCCCCTGGTACAACTTGAGGCAGTTGCTTCCTTGTCCTATGGCTTTTTACTTGAGAGAAGAGACCAACCCCCACCTGGCTACAGCCTCCTTTCAGGCAGTTGTGGAGAGCGGTAAGGTCTCCTCTCAGCCTCCTTTTCTCCAGGCCAAACAGCTCCAGCTCTTCCAGTCCCCACAACACTTGTGCTCCAGACTTTCTCATCTCTGTTGTCCTTCTCTGGACTCGCTCCAGCACCTCAATGTCCTGCTTGTCCTGAGGGGCCCAGAACTGGACACAGCACTCGAGCTGTGGCCTCACCCGTGCTGAGTGCAGGGGGACAGTCCCTGCCCTGCTCCTGCTGGCCACTCTATTCCTGACCCAGGCCGGGATGCCCTTGGCCTGCTTGGCCACCTGGGCACTGCTGGCTCACGTTCAGCTGCTGTCACCGGCACCCCCAGGTCCTTTTCCGCTGGGCAGCTTCCCAGCCCCTCTGCCCCAGCCTGTAGCACTGCCTGGGGCTGTTGTGACCCCAGGACAGGACCTGGCACTTGGTTGAACCTCCTACACTTGCCTGACTGAGGGAGCCCTCAATCCTCCTGTCCAGACCATCGATAAAGGTATGAAACAGGACTGGTCCCAGTACTGAGCCCTGGAGAACATCACTTTGGCCTGGCTGCCAGCTGGATTTAACTCTATTCACCGACACTCTTTGGGCCTGGACACCCAGCCATTTTTTTACCCTGTGAAGTTTCCAAGCCATGAGCAGCTAGTTTCTCCAGGAAAATGCCAAAGTCCAAACACAGCTGTGCTTATTTCAGCCTCACACTCTCAAATGCCCCTGGATGTGCTGTTGTGTGTATGTGAGAGCTGTTAGATAGACAGCTCTCGTTGGCTCATACTTTGGAATCAGATGCATGTGGGAAGCTTACAGTGACAAGCCCCTCTTTTGCAAACATTTGCACAATTGAATAATTTCATTGGTGTAAAGAGGCCTGTTAGGCAGGAAAGTACTTGAGACTTTTCATATTTTTATCTTGTGGTAGTTTTGGTTTGAAAGACAGACTGAGGGGACTCCCTTCTTTGTCTTGGACACAGTCTGATTAGGATTCTTTGCTGTTATTTAATAGTATTCTGGCAAGAGTGAGGTGAAGAAAGAGTTTAATACATGCAGAGACCTATATATATAAATAATGTGTTAGATTCAGATATAAGTGTAGATGGAACTAAGAGGAATGACCATAGAAATGAAATTACTCATCAGTGTAAAACC
Organism: Mystacornis crossleyi; assembly: GCA_013400655.1. Classification (NCBI taxonomy): domain Eukaryota; kingdom Metazoa; phylum Chordata; class Aves; order Passeriformes; family Timaliidae; genus Mystacornis; species Mystacornis crossleyi. The sequence goes on from VYZQ01059839.1 coordinate 39,574, forward strand.
AGGAATGAAGAAAATATTTGGAGATTAATCCAAATTTAATCAAATCTTTGCTTTATGCTCTCTGGAAATGCTCTGTCCTTGCTAGAACCCCCCTAAGGTGCAAACTGTCATACATCATTTCATATAGGCAAGACAGATGATGCTATCTACAGATGCTGGGTTTCTGTAGAGATTCTGCCGTTGCTTATCTCCATCTCTTTACCTCTATGTTGTTATATTATGGTTAATTACACCATAAGAGATCAAAGGTGGGTTTTTTTCTAAAGCTTTTTATCTGTCCCCAAAGCTGCTGCTAGCCCATTTAAGGTTTTGTTTGTTTCCCTTTCACTGGGTGACTACAAATTGAGAACTTCTTCCTAAGTGGTCCCTTTGAAAAATGCTGATGTGGTGCATGCCCCATCTCATGCTCCAGCTGTGGAAATCCCACTGCTGCTCGTGGAATGACCCTGTAGGCACCGTACCAGTGAGAGTCCATTCTACACATTGTGATGGAAAGCAATGGGAAAAGGTAATTAGAGTTTAAGATGGTTTATCAGCCTTCTGTGAGACCGAGTTTATAACTTCAGACTGGAGTGCTCTGCCTTCAGGTTGATTATCTATTAATTTAAAAAACTTTATACCCATGAAGAGACAGCACTCTAGACTCAGTTCCCCATTTATTTGCAGGCAAATTCCTGTGCTAAAAGCAGGAGCATACTCCTTCTCACTGCTTCTTCACTGGAGAGGTGGAAGGGCAGATTGTGAGTCAGGTACTAGGAACTAGCTTCTGTTCTGCTGAAATACTAGGGGGTTTGCCACTGAGCTCAGAGTGAAAAGCATCAGGGCCTAGACACTGTTCTTGGAGATTTAGTTCTGGTTGCATCTTCCACTGTATCTTACTCCACTGTTACTTCTCAGTGTGCCAAGACCAGGGCCACAGTTGGCAACTGGAACATCGTGGAACATATGTCCCTGCTCCAGCCTATGTGTTTTTCTGAGCTCTTTGTGCCTTGTGAGGGTCTGCTGCCGTGGGAGCTGGGTTCAGCTGCCACGGATTTTACCTTCCTTGGAGCGTGAAGTGGCTGCAGCAGCAGTGGTGGTATGAAAGGCTGGAATGAAACACACAGCTTGGCCAAATTTCAGTACTTTTCCATAGGAGCGGTGCTAGGATATATTTGCAAGTTCCAAGGGGCTGTGTGTGTGTGGGTCTCAGGGGAGGGTTTCAATACCAAGTTTTTCCAAGGGAAGCTCTCTGGCTAGCATATAATTTACACTGTATCTCCATTCATTCATGGAAATCACTGATTATCTCTGGTTGAAATATTGTTCAAACCAGCCTTGAGGCAGTTGACTGAGATGCTGAATTTCAACACAAATAATCTAAATTCAGTTGAGTACAAGTCCTCTACTGGGAAGTGTTGAGTAATTTTAATTACAAGCCGCTGCAGTGATGATAATAAGTGTGTCTAGCAGTGCCTATGGTACTCTCATTCTTGGTGTAAATAAATTAGTCAGATCAAGCATTAGGAAAACCCATGTACTGTAAAGATGAGGAATTGTTGGAAGAGGCTGCAGAGGAAAAGCTGTGAAGTTTTCCTCACTGGAAGTTATTAAGAGCATAGTGGAGAAACACCTGCCAGTGCATGACCTGAATGCACTCAGAGTTGGTTTGGGCGGAGGCATGGGGAAGAAATGCAACACAGGACTGTCTGAGATCTCTTTCAGCCTGGGATGGAAGGATAACACACTCACGAGTTAATAACCATTTCACATAATTTTGTTAGGCGTCTCTCACTTCTCTGTGCTGAATGTTGCCTTAAGTGGTAATTGGCTTTCTTTTGCAGCCCCTTATCAAAAAGACACCACAACTACAGTTAATTATGCTGCAAGGAATGTATCAAGAGTCGATGCAGTGGCATTTCATAAATGTTACAGTGTTGCCTGCTGCTCCAAATTCTGCTCCAGGTCATGAATTGTGAATCTTGAAAACCTCAAACTTGGAATTCTCCCCTTTCCTCCCAGTGTTATCATTTGCGCTTGAGGCTTCCACGTGCAGCCGCAGCCAGGCTTGAGGGGGGAGAGTAAGGCAGCCTTGGCCCAGGTGCATCCCTGTAAGGTTCTTCAGTGTTAGAAAAAAGGTACAAGGGTAATTTGAATAGCTGTTCAGGAACCAGAATTCTGTAGCCAGGCGTCCTGCTTACTTCCCAAAAAAAGGGAAGTAAGAGTGGTATGGAAAGGAGCTTCAGTGGGTGTTTTGCCTTGCTGCTTGGAGCTGACTTCAGTGTCTGCCCTAACAGCAGAGGGATTACCAGGGTCCTGTTGAGCGAGGCTGCTGCTTTGAGTCACTCTTGGCAGGAGCCTCTCCCCTTCAACTGAAAACAGAGACTGATGTCCTGATTTGGGAGACATAATTTGTTATGAGAAGTTGGGCAATGTAAATACCAACAAGTGTCCTCCTGAAAGAGGAGAGCCCTGCTAGAATACTTATCTGCTGGATGTACAGTTCCCGGGAATCTGCCGTAGGTGGGGCATGGCTTGTGGCAAGTAGAAAGCTGCTGTAGTTACTCTGGGGTTGAATTTGATGTTACCTATTATCAAAAACAGACTCCTGTGTTCTGGTGTATAACTGGGTTTATTATCAGTCCCTGTGTATTAGTACTGCTTACCTTTCCGAGGTCCTGGTCTGCTTCTAGCAGATGTCTGCTTGGAAAGCCTGGGTGTCATTCTTGTTGGTACTGTGGTCTCTCTGCAGGCCAGAACAATAGTCCTTTTACTCCTCAGGTCCTCTGCTGCTGGAGCTGAATGCCAGGGATTTGCAGAGCAGAGAGCAGAAGAGTGGGGCAGTTTGGGCTGCTGCTTGTTTTCCATCAGCTGTAATGCTATTCCTCCAGGCATAAGGTGCATCCTGAGTCTCTCTATTCCACCTGCAAATAGTTTCAACTCTTTTTCCAGTTTACGGGTTTTTCTCTTTTCTCTGGGTGAGATCAGAAACCCAATGTGTTCATTTATTGCCCAACAGGAAGAGTGAAAGTCCCCGCCCTACATGTTTGTACGGTTAAACATGGGCTAAAAACAGAAATGCAGATGGTTTGAGGTTTTATTTTTAACTTCCATATTATATCCACAAGACCACCAGATCTTTATGACAAGGTGCTTCATGGTCATGGGGATATTCAGCATCAGTGGTGACTGGTGGAGAGCCGACCCTTCCCGAATGTTGTTAGACTTTAAACTGTTCTGGAGCAAACAAAACAGAAGTGTTCAGAATGGAGGTGTGAGAGAAGCAGAAGTGGGGGAGAATTTTTCCTTGTATTAGAAAGTTAAAGCAAAATGTTTGGTTTCGGTTTCTTACTCCATGCAGTTGAAGCATCAGTACTGTCATGCTGGTGAGAAGCCTGGGGAGTGTTGCAGGAATTCATTTAATTCAAGTCCTTAATTTCATATTCCATAGTAATTGGTTAGTATAGATATACTTAGTACAGTATGTGCAAAAATGTTCCTTTTCTGCAGAATGATGGTGTTAAACACCTCAGTGTCCTATAAAAGCTTTTGTGAGTTTGTTCTTCTCTCAGACAATTTTAGGGAGCTGTGTTGGGGAACAGCTGCTTAGGGCAGGACCCAGGCTGTTGTTTGATGTCAGGACAGCAGAAGCATCAGCTCCAGGATGGGTTATTACCATGCCCAATGCCCATTTCAGATGTTTGAAACTGACTTGGTATGTTCACCGCAGATATGACAGTCTGTCTTTGTTCAACCTGCTTGTGTGTGTTTGTGTCATTTAAATTGTCTAGAGCAGAGGACACGGGAATTGTATTCCCTGCTTACCTAAAGACACCAAATCTGTGTTGTACACAAGGTAGAAATCCACTTTTTCATTTTCTTTGGTGTAACATTATTCATAAAGATAGGACACACCTAATACATGAGTCAGTTCCCTACATGCCATTAGTCTCCTACATGCCATAGAAGGCCACCTCTTTGTGGTAACCAGGAAGGAACAGATGTTTTTATCACCTTTGGTCGCTGTGAGTAGTGCCTTACTCATGATAACCGCCCATTTGGATCAGTCAGGCTATTTGTGCAGTATGGTGTTATTCGCTGTGTGGGAGATTATCAGAGGCTGCTCTCTATTAAAAAAACCAAAACCAACCAGTTTTATCTTGCACTGGAATGTTTCCAATGGGATCGCCTCATTCAATTCTTGCATTAGAATGTTTCCAGTGGGATCACCTCATTTACACAGGGAACATTTGTAAAAACGATTCCCTGAAGAAATGAATTGTGATTTCAGCAGAGCAGTTGTAGCAGTTTAGGAACAGCTCTACCTAAGCTCATGTGCATGGACTCAGGGTGCTGTGGAAAAGGAAACTGGGTAGATTTTACTGTGCACTGTGGTGCCAACTTTAACCTAGGCGGGATCTAAACCCTGTTGCTTTGTGAAGACGCTGGTATATTCATCGTAAGATGTTATTCTCCATCTGGTGAAATGCTGTACCTGCCTTGCCTTTGATAAAGAAATAAATGGTACCTGCCAATCTGTCTCTTCTTGGAAAAAGCTCCATTTATAATTACTGTTTTATTTGCTTTGATGAAGATGCCTGGGCTTGTTAAGTCCTGCAGTGTTTGAGCTGAGTGGTGGGATCAAGGAAAGCTGCTGTGAAACTTTTTTCTGCTTTGGTTAAAGTCAGCTCAGTGCACAGAGTTGGTGAGATGCCAAAGAGATGTGTTTTTCTGAAGCCTAAGCTCTGTTCTGTGTGAATGCCGTGTTAAGAACTGTGAGATGAGTTCAGGAAAGAAGAGGGAAACCCTTTTCTCATAATGGAAATCCTTGCAAAGGATTTGTTTAAGACCAGGACAGGTGAAGGGAGTGGTATTCTTCAACTGAGTATTCCAAGTGAGGGCTGGAATTGAGTGGATGTTGAATGAGTGCTAGTGACTGAATGTGTCTAACTTTGTACATGTGCATTTAGTCTTGCAAGGCTGCCTTTGATGTAGAGTTGTTAATTATTTTTTTTCAACTCAGAATTAAAGAAAAAAAACAGCTGGGGGATGTCTTCCCCCTCGTGTGGGTGTTGTTTCCCTGGTCCTGGCTGCTCTGAGAGACATTGTTCATTGCCAAGATTTGAGTTTAGGTTAAGGTTA
>VYZQ01059841.1:0-18313 GCA_013400655.1 Mystacornis crossleyi
TTTTTAAAATTAAAATATTTATCTGATTTGTAATAAGATGCTAACTATATTCAAGGCTACTGAGTATTCAAATGCAATATAATTGAATACTTCTGCGTACAATATCATAATGCTTACTGGTTTAGTTTCTTAGACATCACTTAATGGAGTAGGATGGACTTTTTTAAGGAAATAAGGAGAAAATGTTTCTTACTGTTTCTAAACATCTGCTGTTCTTGAAAGTGTTTGTTGTAATATAGACATGAAAGAGTAAAGTAGCTTTTACTCTATGATTTACAGTTGTGACTGAGAGTTCAAAGAAAGAACAAAATACTTAATTATCTGACCATAATGCAAAGGATCATTTGTATAAAAATAAAGTAAATTCTCGGTGGTTATTATGAAATTGTGTTTGCATTACCTAAATCCTAAAAAAAAGGAATAAGCAAGACCTAAAAATCTCAACTGAGGTACTACTGAACACTGGGGGTTACTGCCAATAAATTGATTTTCTTCTCAAAATAAATTTTTAACCTCTCTCAAGGTTCATCTTCTAATATACTACAACTTGAATCTCAAGTATTTAAATAGTTACTGTGTTTCTAAATAATTCTTTACCTTTTAGAAATATTGTAATAATGTTAAAAAAGAAAATTTTTCATCAGGTTAGTGTCTGAATGCACGTATGTGTATCTACACATCATACATAAGCAGTAAGCTTTTGGCTGAACTTGCATTTGAAACAGATAACAAACATGACTTTATAACAAAATTATATTTCTAAGCCACAGATAATTGACAGATAGATGGTAATTGTCCGTCTTACAGATAACTAAGATTTATAAAAAGGTGTTATCTCATCAGCACAACTGAGGAAATCTATGAACAGTAGTCCCAAGGAAATTTGCTATCACTGTTTGTATCACTGCATTTTATTCCTCCTACCGTTGGTTAACTCTTTCTCTTTATAGCTACAATACATATTTTTGTAATTAAAAGTATATAGTCTTGCTCTTTGGGGATGGTGGTGGTGATAGCTGGGGTGGAGAAGCTTTTAATTTGTTTGGGGTGGGTTTTATTGGTTTTGCTTTTTGGTTGCTTGGCATTTTGTTTGTTTTAGTTTGGTTCGCTTTTTCTAAATCTGTTTCTTTTGTCTTTAGAAGAGCTAAATATTTATTACGTTGAGATGGGGTAATCAGTACACTACAGTGAGTGCTGACTGGAACTGAGAAATATCTCCAATGTCTGGCAGGAATACATTCTTGAAGTACACAGCACAGTTCATTCTGCTTCTTCCCTCTTTCTCAAACATTCCTAGTAGATGTGTTGGTTTGTTCCCTTGTTGCACTATCAACATCCTTGACTGCTTTTTCTTTCTCTCTGTGGCAACTGAAGCCCTGGTAGTTCATCTGGTTTACATTTTTTTAGTCTTGGTGGATGGGAGGCATTTTCTGACTTGTGAGGTATGTGATATCACACCATCAATTTATTAATATCTCAAGTAGGAACATACCTTTAACATCAGAGTATATGAAAAAGATATGTCAGATCTTTTGTATGGGTTTTCCTGTTACACACTTTAATTAAGATCAGTGAGATTACTTCAAAGCTAAAGGATTAAGATTCTTTCTTCCCTTTTTTTTTAAACAACAGAAAAAGTCCTCTGTTACCTAGACTCATTTAATAAAGCTTGAAACTATCTAACCTGTAGAGAAATTGGCTTTTTTCCCCCCCTTTTTTACAGGAGCCGAGATCACTCTCCTGTATTAGGAGATATTAGGAGAGTAATTTTATTAAAATTTTGTATGAGGTTTGCACATAGACCTTGTCATCTCTGGTTTATTACAATTTATTATTAATGCCTATTTAAGCCTGACAGTTTTCCAGCTTACTTTAGCCTCCCTAATTGGAATACCAATATTTCCAAACTAAAAGGCATGTCACCTCAGTATATAGAATATGAATTGCTTTTAAAGCTATAAAAAGGGAGTTGATTTTTGTTTGTTGATGTTTATTTCCAGGTCCTGAAAAGATATGTGTGTTTTTTTCTGGAAAAAGATATATGGAAATAAGTGGATTTATAGCATTTCATCTGTATTCCTTCATTTTTCCTCCCTTCTCAATTTGTCAACTTTGAAATTAGATCGGATCTGAGTTTCACTTTGAGTCTGTACCAAATTAAGACCACTTAATCACTTGTTCCAGTGCAAACGCACTTCTTTTAAGCAACATTTATGTTAATTTTGTCCAAGATAAGATTTTGCTGTCATCCATTACCATGAGGTTCAATTGGTTCTTTTGGACACATCTCAATTAAGTGAATTTTCCAAATACATGAGTGCTAAATGAAACATGAAAAATAGAAGGCAAAGTACAACTCAAAGCAACTTTTTTTTTTTTTTTTTGAATATGCATTTGTCTGAAGTCTACCATTGCTATACATGCTTTTTGGACACCACAGGTTCCATGCCATTCCTTTTAAAAGCCATAAAATAGAAAGTGTTTTCTTTCATTTTCCTGTAGCCAGCTTGACAGAACACTTCCAACAAGTGTCCAAAAGTACCGTTTATCTTGAGAGAATAAATTTATTCATTTTTCACTTCTACATACAAAGGAGCGAAATAACTTTCAAGAAAAATATATTTAAGGAAACAATTGACTATTTTTTGATCTACGTAGTAGAAACATTTTCAGTGTACCAAACACTTCATAGAGGTTCTAAAACTTTGTGTTTGAGCCTTCTTTTTTTTTTAAATTGCTTGATTCCTTTTAATGAAGAATGCATGTTGCTTTTCTTCCCTGGGTCAGTGCTGTGCATGCAATTTCTTATCTGTCAGAAACCACAAGACTGAAGATAGTTGGCATGTACTTAAAAAGTACTATAGTACAAATGCATAAATCTGTGCTTGCTCTTTCACATGTTCTTCTCTCTGTTGAATTATTCATTCAAAGAGTGGAGAAAACAATACTAGAATCAGAGCTGGAGACAGAAATGCTAACCCTTTCAAGAAGGCTGCAGTTCTTATCAATATGCATTGACCTAGAATTGTTTTTTATGTTGTTAACACTACTACATAGCATGGTTGGCTTAGGAGAGATAATTTGGAAATTAGTGGCTATCCATTTCATTCAGTTGTTGTGTCAAATATGGAAGCTCACAAACAAAACACATTTCATCCCAAGAAGATGTAAGTGAGCCTGAAATCACCATGCTGGATCTCTGATATACTGGAAAAGCTTACTTTTAGTTTGAAAGAATACAATAATAATTGGGATGTATGGCTCTTCAGTGCATTAAGCAAATACGGGAACTGAATCTTCTGCTTAGCAGTCAATAAATTCCAAACACAGTAGAGCAGCCTCTTTGGTACTAGCGGTAAATGGGCAGTGAGTCTGCAGACAATTAGTTGTGAGCTCTAAGTGATGACTAAAGTTCTTTCACAGAGTTATTTCTCTGCTAAGCAATACTGATTAATTGTTACAAGATTTATAGTTAGTTCCTGCCTCTTACTTGACATTGTTCCAGAATCCACAGTTGAGATCCAAGGTACATCTTCTGGTAAAGTCTCAGACATATTAATGTAAATGCTGAATGAGACTACATATTTTAACTTCAGCTAAACGCTCTGGAAATTACTTCCTTTTTTATGATATCTATTAAGATTTGAAATTTGCTGAAATATAATTTCAGTTCACCTTTTTTTTTTTGTTTTAGGGATATACTGCTTTGCAGAGACATTTCAGAAGAAAAAGAATGGAATAAAGAACTGTGACAGATAATTATGGCAGATGAAAATTTGCATTACTACAGAGTTCTTTATTTTTACACTTTTGCTATTATAATTTGAGTAGAATGTCATATAAGTACAGCATACACCCCGTTTTTTGAATAAATCTCTTTTACAGATTCATTATAGTATATTCAAAATAATGAGCAAATGGTCATATGATTGAAATTGGTATTATTTTGCTATTTTTTCCACTGACTTTTATTTTTTTTTCTTTATTAAGGTCTACATTGTAATCTTAATTAACTGGAAAGATAAAAAATGCAGATTTAGCCCTTATTTTACATCTAAAGGCTCAATTACAGCACTGTGTAACTAGAAAGTAACTGGTCACTGTGAATCAACTGATCCACAGGAATTTTGTGCACCTCTGTTTTTTCAGGACAACTGTGAAGCAATGGGGTATAGGAGATGTATCTACCCTGGTAGCAGAGGGGTTTTATCAGTTGCTGTGCATCAGATGACTTACTGCAGCATAGTAGTTTGCAGAAGTTTATTAAATTTGAGGACGTTAGAGTTAAGTTGTATGGTACAGGAAAAGACTTAGTTTGGAACTTAAATTGAAAATCTCTGATAATTTTCTTTTATTTGACATATTTTTGCTATTTTATATTGGCTGTTTTATTAAACATATAGTAATGCTGCAAAACATTTTTATTATGCAATACTTATTTGCAGATCTGTTTATTAGTTTCTATTCCCCAGGTTTATAAAGTCATACATTACCTTACTACTTGAAACATTTTCTGCTTCCTGCTTAATTGTGCAATTGCTTCTATTATTGATATCAGTCAGAACTTCCAAATGTTATCAAGAAAACTTAATTTAGCTATAGTTTAATTTTTCATCTGGATCCTAAACTCAGGTGTGGTAATTTATCAGATCTGTAATTTATTATCACAAAAGGTGATAAAACATCAGCACTATTTGTACTATTTTATTTTATACTTAGGGAAGAAAGAAGTACAGAAGCTGTCATAGGGAAAAGTTGGTGTGAAAGAGCTCAGATCTCAACTATATCTACCCAGCTCTTACAGACTGATTTACTCTGTTCTACAAAGAAACAGTAAAAAAACCTTGCTACAAACTGCTGCTGGCTTCACACCCTCACAATAGACTTAAAGTAGAAAACAAAAGACTGATAGAAAACCATATGAAACCCCCTGATTTGCCATAGATATGGAGGAAATCAAGGAATCTGGGCTAGGGTTATGTGATTATAGAGTCCATAAATGTCGTAAAAAAGTGACAGTGGAAGGTGTGCAGGTGCCACAGATGAGACATGGCTCTCCACTGCTCTAGCTATACTCACTAGTATTAAAAATTAACCAACAAACAAAGAAAATAAACAAATAAACCAAAACCAAAACGAGATATTATATGTCACTGAATGATGTGGTTTGCATTTTGTGTCCAGCTGATACCAACTCCCCAGTTATACAAATAGATAGTTAAAAAAAAAAAGTAAAGTGGAGGAAAACCTAATTTCTGGAATTCAGGAAACCCTAATGTTTCCTAGATAAGGGACTACCAGGGAGTGTGAATATTAGTAACATAAGAAAGAACAATTTTAAGTTCTTGTTCTACATAAAGAGGACTTGCTTAATTTCTTACTCAACTCTGAAATGTCCAGAAACCCTGAATTCAATAGAGCAAGAATATTATATGGGTGACGAAGAAAAACATATGGTGTTCTATAATCCTTTCTAGCTGCCTGCTGTAATTTTTGTACTTTTCTGGTTTTGTGGTACTCTTATATCACTGTAGCATACAAACACCTAACAATCAATGGTGAGGGAATTTTTCCTAAATTAAATCATACACATTAGATTATTTTAAAGCAGTTATTTTGTTGTAATTCATTTTTATGGGTTTTACGACTACTTACAATGCTCCAGTGCTTCAACTCAGATGACAGATATTTCCTGTAATGGATATTTTATTTTGAGGAAATGTGTTTTTCAGAAAGTTTTCTGAGACTGTGAAGTGAATAAAAAGTTTATACGATTATCTTTGACTTCAGGAGCGGGGCTTTATGTCTCAGGTTTTCCTACATGTATATGTTGACGTTTAATGCTTAGATTTAAAATTTTCATGTTGTTATAGTTCTCATTTCAATGGTGTAGTCAATCTTCGAGTTCAGATTCCTGTATTGTGTAACTGGAAAAATGGGTCTTCAGGTTCCTCTGTGTGCTGCATGCATTCAGCATCATTGTACCTGGGGTCACTGTAGTTGTGAGCTGCCTGCTGCCTGCCAAAGGCATAGCCAGGGCATGTGGCATCTCTGAGCAGGCCTGTGCGAGAGACAGAAGAATCTGGGAGAGTGCGAGAAGATGGAAAAGAGGCTGAAGGACATTACTCCAAACAAAGATTGGTGACACACTCTGGGAGGACGTGCTTGATGAGAGAGGAGGAGCTGTTTTGAGGGACTGGGGACTATGGACGGCATTATCTGGGGCAGGGGCACCCTGGAAGGGCTACAACTGAGGGCTACTGCTGCCACAACACAGGGAAAGGAGTGAGAGGCAAGGAGCAGCATGCAGAAGCCATTATGCTCTGGCCCTCAGCCTCTTCATGACCCAACATCTCACTGAAGGATCTGGGAGGGACTGAAAATAATATACAGCAAAAGTGAAGGGATGCTGAGACTCAGAAGGGGAGAACAGAAGTGCTTGCCTGAAGCTAAACCTGGGCAAGGGGTAGGAAAATGTTTAACTATTTGCTTAACTGTTTGATTTTTTCCTTAATGTCTAAATGGATTTTCAGAATTTTTGTGTTAACCAGCAGTAATTAAATAAAGTAAAATTCCACAAGTTAAGACCCTTTTGCCTGCAACAATCTGTACATTGCATATCTCTTGGTTTTGGCATGTCTGCTCTTCGATGCCATTCAGTAAAATGGTGTAGCACCAATATATTCTTCAGACAATATCAATGTAAATTCAAAAGTTTTGTAAGACACATGTAAAGCTTTCTGAAGAAATGAGTAGTTCTGCTGTGCTACATAAAACAAAAAAGGGGCAGAGAACAGGTAGAATGCAAATCAAAGGCAGATACTATTTTTCTAGGTTATTCTTTTATGGTAATAAAGGGATGGACATGCTAGCAAACGATGTCCAGTGACAGTTGATCTTTCAGATGTATGTACTCTGGCGTACCTTTTCTGTTGAAAGAATGAAAGTATTTTTCTTCAAAGATTCAGACTGAATTTCTGTACACGTTGATATTTGTATCACTTCTCCTGTGAAAGCAAGCACTGTAATTTTTCCTGAGGACTGTATTTTCATTATTAAAACTTAGGTTTATATTGTTAGTAATCCTGACACAGTTTTGAGTATGCATACGTACCCTGGTGCTTTCCAAGTGGACCTCTCAGCTGGCCCTCCAGCTACTCAAAATAGCTCTTACATTTTAGTTGATGGAGGAAGTGAGTTAAACATGATAATTTCACTTCAGAATCAAGCCTGTAGGAATATATTCAATTCGCAGACCAAGACAAAAATCTTTTTCTTGCTGATGTTCTGCTTTGTTAAGGGGGCCTGGAGCAATGTCAAATTTGATAGTGTTCCACTCTCCAAAGCACAGACAAAGTGATTGGGATTTGAAAAGACAAGGAAGCACTCTGAATGAGCTGTGGAGACAGAAAGGAGTAGAACTAGCTTTGTTTCAGTATAGCCAGGTTCTGACATGGGTTGTGACTCAAAAGTGGGCTGTAATGGCAGTGTTTCAGGGATTATTTTGTTTTGCTGTTGTAAGGCCATTTGTTAATAAAGAGCTTGGTAACTCTAAAATGTGGGTAATGGCATTTTTTTTTTCATTTTTAACCTCTCATGAGGTCTCATGAAAAAACATTTTTCATTTAATGAATAGGCACTTATTGATAATTACCAAAGTTTACTTCTTTAGAAGACAGACCACTTTATAACTGAAAATATAATTCTATATTTGTGGCACACCAATTTTCTCTATTCACAGAAAATCAGTGCCATTTTGTCAGAAGTAGAAAAAAAAAAAATTGGCAATTATCACCAGAACTTTTTACTACACCTCAAGAGGCGCTAAACAGGAAAGGTTTGCTATATGCTGCCACATGAAAGTGCAGTGGCCACAACTCTCTTTTTTTTCTGAATATTTCATATTATTTCTTCATTGGGTATGTGCGTGCATATGCAATCTTGAAATACCTACACTGTTTTCTATTTTCTTAGTCTACTAAAATGAAGATTTAATTAATTATTTTTCTTTCGGATATATAAACTTTTTCCTGATAATATTGATGTCACTGCTTATTCACTTAATGTAAACGAATCTGAGTGTATTCATGCAAAGTAACAGATACACTTTTAATTTTCCTTTTTTTCTTAAGGCTTGGCTAAATATAAGGAGCCTTTTGACATGTATAAGGGTAAGTTTAGGAGAAACTGATTCTTTTTGTGGGTTCTGGTGTGACAATTTATAGGGTCAAGGATCTTGTGCTATTGTGTATTTGGTTTGAGAAGTATCAAAGGGGTTAACTGGTTGCAGGAGAAGCCTAAGTGTAAAATTCATGTGCAGAAGAGAACAGAAATGAGAAAGAGTCTCTTGATATTTAAAAAAAGGAAAAAAAAAAGAAAATTATTTAAAAAAAGAAGAATTGTCCTCATATAATATTTCAAAACACAACTGAAGAATGAATCTTATTTGCTTTTAGCAGTCTGAGTGCTAAAATGTATTCCTAAATATATATTGACCTTATGAAATTAAAACACAAAATTTTGTTTACAACTTGGCTGTGTTCTGAAATGTGCTATACAGTCAAGCTTGCTTTACACCTTCACACATGTTAATTTTGCATTTCTATCATGTTGTCTATGTCCTGAGCCTGTTTACATGGCAGGTCGTTTTTACAGCACTAACAACTCCCCAACTAGTGAACATGCACAGTATGCGTATCATAAAGACCACAGCCCTAAAGTGTGACTTTGGGTCACTAAGGACAGGACCGCCTTTGACAGAAAATGTTCCTTGCTGTCTTTTGCAGAAATTTGTTCTGTGAAGTTTTTTTTCTCAATTACTTCTCATACCACCTTGTTACAGGCCCTCAGCTATGTAGGTGTATTGGAGAGTATGGCAGTCTCTAGCAGAGACTCTGTAAAGCTTGTAGGCTGCAACTTCTTAGTTTCCAGTCACTTCATGGATGTACATTCCAGGGTAATGAGATCAAATAATGAGCTATTCATCATCAGAGACCTTTGGGTCTGTTCTTTTAATGAAAGGTTTGATAGTGAATAACCTTTTCATTTTTCACTTCATGGAGTTTTTCTCCAAGGTAAAGAGAAAAAAAGTCTCACCTCTTGTTTTACATCTATTGGCACAATGTAAAAAATTTCCTGGAAGAAGTGTTGGCAGGCAGGTTACTGATAAGGTTGCATAAGTAGTTTTGCAGCATTGATAGACTAGTTTGTTTACATATGTTTAGCCACTGGATTGATTTCCACGAATCACACAATTAGAGGATATTTCTGTACAGAAATTGAGTCATAAATGTTTTTCAGGTTTGAACATTTGTGAATACATTACAACAGACTTTGCTTTTCTAAGGGTGAAATATTCTCAGAGCTCAACCTCCTGGATTCTGATGTAACTTGCAGATTTTACACATGAATGGAAAGCACAGTGAGTTATTTAGGAAGTTCTGGAATGTACTAATGTAGCTGTATATCCATTGACATACAGAACAAAATATGATAAATTCAATTTGAACACTGATCCTGTGGAAAACGTGTGGAAAAGGCATTTATATTTAGTAGGCATTTTCCAAAATGGTAATTTTACCCACCTTTACAGTGACAGTGTATATTAAAGGAATGTTACATCTAAAACTTGACTTTCTAGTCTTTCCATAATGAAATTTAGCAAACAGAAACCCTACAGTAAGAGGAAGAGCAACTATAACAGACAACAGCCTGGCATTGAATAGTAGGCACTCTTCTGTGCCAGTTGTGCACAGGTTAGTTACAAATACATCCACAAGGATTGATTATTAGGAAGTGGAATGAGAAGTTCTGAGCACAGTACCTAGACTCTGTGGACATAACAGAGACTGCAAGTTTACTGCCTTGCTATAAAGATTGAAAAGCAATATATTTAAAAAAGATACTTTCTCTGAGGCCATCAGGAAACCTCTACACATGTCTACTGTTTGGGTACTTGCATTGATTCAAAACCTGTAACTTTTCAGAGAGCTTTTTCTTTAAAAAAAGCCAGAATTTAAGGCAATAATAAATGTTATCTTAGTCTGGTAGGTCAATGGTTAGGTTTTTCCAGGAAGTATAAGATCTAACTTAAATACTTCCTTTATACTGAGTCTCTCAACTTCTATGTCAACTGCGCAAGATAGTGTCTTAGTCTTGCTTGCTAGATATCTGATTCCTCATGTTGCAGCTGTGCTTTCATGGAAAAAAATCATTCTGTCAGAGGGAAGATGCATGTAATGGAGTGAAAAAGATATGTAGGGGTTTCTGAGAATTACTTCAGGGAGTGACTCTTAATTTGAAGTTAAGCAGTCATTAGATAAAATGAAAAGCTGAGATTTATACATCCATTTCCACTGCTTGGATATTTGATTGGAAGAATCTGTGAATCTGTTTAGTGAAACTGTCAGGTGCTTGTAGAAAAAGAGAGGAGTTTATGTGAGCCACAGATGGATTAAACTTGAGCACAGTGCTAAAAGACAGAGATAAAATAGTTTGTACAATGTACATGTTACATGAAGGTTGCAGTAAGCCAGTCTCTATTTGAAAGTGTATTTTTCAAGACAAATTTCAACCGAGATTAAGATTCAATGCAATTGAAAGACAAATTGTTCAGAATAAGAAATTTGTCTTTGTGGACCCACTTAGTGAGCTTGTCATAGGCAGTTTTATCACATTGTCCTCTCTTGAAAATGTTCATGGGGCTTTATTTTATTCCCTGCAGCGGTATGAAATACAGTGCGTTTTTAATTCTTTTTTTTCAGTTTAAGGGAAATGTCCTTCTTTTTTAGGTTGATTTCATGGTAAAAAGGCAACTCTGAGAATGGCAGTTTAAATCTCAAGAGTCACAGATTAATCAGGGCATATTGCAAGCACAGATGTCTGTGTGTTAAAAAATACTGACTGTACTACAAAGATATAAAACCTCGTTATTGACTGACTGAAAATCATTTTCTCTTAAATTTTCCCCAGATACCACTGAAGTGTCACAGTGTTGAAATGAATGTGTCCACCTGCCTCTAGGCCCTACCCAAAGCCTATGCAAACAGTGCTCTTTATTTACTGTTGAAATATCTTATTCTGAACTCTTTAGTAAACCCTTCAATACCTATCATACATTAATCTGTTATGATGTCTTGGAGGTGAAACTTTCACTATATTTTCGATACTTTATTTCTCATTCAACAGGCTAAAGAGAATTTAAATTTTATACAGAGTTGATCTTTACCTTAATTATACGTGCTTTCCTAACTATTAAAAATTAGGTATTCACACATCTTGGGTAGCTGAGATGACTTCTATATCCTCAGAAGTGATTATTACAGTTTTTTTTTAATAAAAATATTGATTTTAAAGACTAGCCACCATATTGTTCATAACCCAGTACCTTTTTAATTTCTTAAACATGTGCACAATGAGTGTAAGGTAGGAGGAAAATGATGCTATTTTCATTTGCTAGACCAATTTATTAATTTCACCAAGGTTTATATGACTAGCATTGAAGATAAAGTCAAACAAGCCTTGTATTTATCTATTGCTGAATCAAATTAATATACAGTTTGAGTTTCTGCACTGGCTAAATAAAGTGTACTGTCAAGACTGAAAGCTCAGAACATGATATCTAGTGGTTAAGATTAGAAACAAGTTTCTGTTTCAGAGTTTTAATACACAAAAATTATTGCTGATTAAGATGCTTAAGGAAAATGCAATGTATTTGGTAAGGAACCGTGTATATAAACAATTTTGAAATACTTCAATACATATTCTCCTTTATGCAAATTCTGTTTATGTGATATAAATTAATATTAGGCTCTGAGGATGGACAACATACATTAATGGTGGTAGTAAACTTAGAAGATAAAACTAGGATAAAAATCAATCTGAAATACATTTTGTATTATAAAGCAGAGTGATTTTTGAGAGTAGTTATTTTTTTACAATAAATGTTACATTACAGCATGATAATAAAAATGTGATTCTACATATCTGTCGAATGAGTAGAAAGTTATACTACATTTCTGATTAATGTCAAACTGAAATTTCTTAATTGTTTTACATAAGTTATACTATTTCAATGCATAAAACAGTTTGAGATCAAAATTTTCACAATGTGTGCATCCCACGTATTGGGAAACAACACTTGTGCATGTATGTCAAGACAGAAAGTGGGTCTTCCCCAAGTTTTGAAGTTATATAATGGTTGTTGCTTCTGTTTTTTTGTGGGCTTGGTTTTTGGTGGTGGTGATGATGGTGGTTTGGGTTTTGGTTTTGGCTTTTTGGAGTGAGGAGAGAGGGAAGATGGGGAAAATTCAGGTACATAATGGAGATTCTCTTAGAATTTAGAAGGTGATTGTAGAAAGAATTTTGAATTCCGCTACTTCATCTTGTAAATCAGGTGTTGTAGTACCCCAGCTTGGGAGCAAGCTGGGGAATGATTTATAGAAGGTTTTTTCAGGTGGGTTCAAGTTACTCCCTTTGAGTTCTGTGTAAGCTCTTTATTGATTGTAAGTCGTCACTCTGTACCCCAAGTTTCCACAGTTACCATTCCCCTGAGTTCTGTTCCTCCCCTTGAGTTGGTCATGCCCCTTCCCCCGCCTACTAGGCGGAGATTTCTTATCCCTCTCCTCCCTATCTCCCGCCCCTTGGGCAGAGAGTCCCTGTCAATCCCTCCACGGCACTCCCTTCCCTCTGGAAAGTTCTCCCTTACTCGGTGTGACATTGGTTCCTGCCCCTCGATCCCTCCTCTGTATCCTCCCTGTTGGCTGTTCCATTGTCAATTCTCCCTGAGTCCGCCCGTGTGCCCCTATCCCATAGGTTTGTGAGCTAGCCCTCCCCCTGTTCAGAAAAAACCCTGCAAGCCCTGAGATCCCGGTCCTTTGTCTGTGGAACCCCTGGCAATAAAGCCTGCTGAGCCCCACACGAGAGATCCCTCCTGCCTCTTTGCTCCTGCGGACGCGCGCTGCCATCGGGTGTCAGCTTGGCACCCTGAAAGGACACTGCACTGTCCATTGTGCTGCACAGGCCACCAGGGCGCCTGCAGTGGGACGCGGTGGGCTTTGGGGAAAGCTCCCACCCAGCGTCAGTCAGGGTCTCAGCAGTATATCCAAACATTTTTCTCTCCTATTTGGCTTTTTTTTTTATATTCACTTACTAAATTCAAGCAAAGCAATCTTTGTTGCATAATGATCATCTACACAGCATAGTGCCAATGTGTTAAAGAGCAGATACACTACTTCCAGTTATGGTACAATTATTATTTCTTAGTAGCTAGCAAATAATAATGATCTTAATTTGGGGGGGTGGAGGAGGTTTTTTTTTTGTTTGTTTTGGGGTTTTTTGTTTTTTTTGGGGGGGTTGTTTGTTTTTTGGTTTTGATTTTTTTTTTTTTTTTTAGAGAACATACGGAATGGAGAAATTTCTTGGAGCAATTTTGGAAGCTTCATCTGAAAACATCAGTAGAAGAAGAACATGAAAAAGACTAAAGAATTAAAGTGTGAGAGGCTTGTCACGTGAAGATTAATTTGAAGTTATCTTAGATGAATTGTCATGGGAAAGAAAAGCAGAAATCTGGGAAGATGAGCAGAAAAATCAGTCTAATAGAACTTGCTGATTTCTCACATAATCTTGCTTTACTTGTTAGGAATATTTGACCACAAAAGACTCTGAGTGGAGTTTATTCTTTCTTCTATTCCACTAGGCATAGTAAACTATAGTCCTCCCTACTGATTAATTTCTGACATTCTAATGGGAAGACCAAACATTCTGTAAAACATCAAAAGTGTATAAATTCATCCTACCACATCTGATGGTGGTATTTATTCTAGGAGACATGCAGAGGAGCAGGCCAATGTTGCTTTCTAATAAATGATTATTAAGAAAATGGTACAGCAGTCACTTTTCAATCTTCAAAGAGTTTTGTCTGATCAAGGATACTGTGAATTGGCTGATTTGTTTACCTGGTTCAGTTTCTCTGCCTAGCATGAATACAAAGCTGCTTGGAGTGTTTTGAAAAACACTTCAGCATAATTACTATGCACATCATTGATCTCCTAGCCTTCTGGAGTTTCTTTTATTTCACTGGCTTTCCTGCCTGTAATACTTAAATGACAGACATGTTTTTGACATTGAAATTTTGTGTTTTATCCTGAAATATATTATTAATTAAAAAAAGAATAAAATGATTGATGTCTCCCTATAGCTGTCTGTGTTGTTGGTTTTCTTAAACAACTAAAACCTTCCTTTACACATGAGGAAAAAAATATTTAAACTTTTCTATATTGTACTAAATTTTCCTTTTTTTTTGTCTGCAGGAAGAGATTTTTACCACTCTGTTAAATGTACCTCCTTCTGGTAAATTTGCAAGTTTACTTCTCTTTTCTGTGATGAATCTAGAAATAAGCTCAAATCAGTTACTTTCTACTGAAATTGCTTAAAGCTCTGGTTGTTAAACCACTGCTGTGCACTAAGTAGGGAATATAGTTCACCTAGGCAAAGTTTTTTTATTAAAAAATGGTCTAATGACCTTCAGGAGTTTCTAAAAGAGAAGAAAGAAAATAGATGCTTACGGAACAGGAATGAGTAAGCCCAACTTCTCATGGGCCATGTCTTCTGTTAGAAATTCCTCAGAGTTCAGCTGGTTCAGGAGTATACAAATAAGTAACTTGGCTATGGATGAGAGTCTTCTGATCTGGATTTGTGAGGTCTGTAGTTCACATTTCCCTATCTTCCCCTTCTTTTTTTTCTGTGGGTGCATGAAACTTCTAAAGAACTGGCTTGGAAGTTTGGAGAGAGAGAGGCAGAAATGTTTTTTTCATACGTATTACGAGATTTCCAGGAATGAGCATCAATACCAGGAGACCTCAAAAGAATGGAGTGGTTTTCTGTGGAGTAAGGCTTACAAGTAGTATATTTTAGCAAATTGCATTATTGGTTATTTATTTTCATAAATTAGACATGAAAATAAGGACATTTTTACAACCCTTCAAAATGGTGTTGGTATTTAAGACCAAGGCTAAATGGACTCAGATACCAAAACACTCTAATTACAGAAGTCGGCAGTTTTATGAATTGACTTCCTGCAAACACAAGTTACAGAAATACAGGATCACAGAACCATCAAGGTTGGAAGACACCTTCAAGATCACCTAGTGCAACTGTCAGCTTAACATCCTCACCCCTAAACCATATCCCCAAGGTACATCCAGATGCCTCTTGAACACTTCCAGAGAGCATTGTTCAAGATCAATATGGTTCAGGAAGAAAATTGAGTGAATGGGCACATTTGTTTGAGCCATGCAGGGCACCAGGGCCTGTGGAGTCCCTAGGATGTCTCTTGGTTCTCTCTCTCCACTCTGGATCCTGTTTGTTATGGGGTTGGGTAGCGAATACTGAATTCTTGATTGATCTNTGTGGGTAACTACTGCATTCTTTTTCCAAAACACCCACTGAGAATTGTGATGTTTCACGCAAGCTATGATTCAGGTTAATGAATTGGTTTGAAAGACAGGTGCCTGCTAAGGAAGGCAGGAGCCTCCCTTGAAATGGAAGATGCAACCCCCTTTCCCTCTGAATTATAATTTTGTAATTAAGGGGCTCTCAGGCAAGGATATGAGGAATAGGAATAACAGCTCTTATATATATATATATAAAATAAGGCAAAGAACAGTAACTGTGGCAGTAACACCACACAGGACCAGAACCCCGTGACCCCTTCCCGGCTGTCCGGCCCTTTCCCCTCGGTGCGGTGCCGCTCAGCCACGGCCCAGCTCCCAGCGAGGCAGGGAAGGGCGGGCTTGGGATCCCCGGGTTTTCCCCTGAGGCACCCGAGCAGATGGCGTAAAGGTCCCTTTTTTAGTGAGGTAGGGTGTTGAATAGGGTCCTAGTGCAACAACTGCTCCAGTGAGCAAGCTCCACTCGTGGTAGAAGGAAGGCTGCAGAAGGCAGAACCCGCAGCAGTGACAAATTCTCCCGACAGCGACAGCAGCCTCTCTCTCCACTCCAAATGCCAGGAGAACAGGAGAGCTAGGGGCTGTACCCAACCCCTTTCTCCCAGTTCAAATCTCGTGGCATCTCTGTCCTACACGAGAAGACCCCAGGTAAAAGAGAACAGCCAGCCGGACCCTCTTCCTGTGTCCAGGTCTTTTTGCCTCTCTTAAGTACCCTGTAATTTGTCTCCTAGGAACATGTATGGGGAAGATTCTTAAAGAGAAAAACAAAAGGACAACTCCTAAAACCCCAACACAAGGTTACAAGGATAAGTGTTAACCTTTGTTCCGCACCTTGGCTGGGCAGATGATGTTCCTTTTCCAGTCCAAATCATTCTTATCGTTACCGTGCGAGTAATCCTGGTATAGTCAAGGGATGCTTCACCACTCAGCTGGTACAGTAAAGAGGTGATTCACTGCTCAGTTGGTTCAGTCAAGACTTATCAGGAGCTCTTGAGGTCATGGAGAAGGCTTGAGGAGGATGGGGGAAAATGCACACCACAGCCAGGAGCTGCCAACTGCTGCTTGGGGATGGTCTGGGCATCAGTCAGTGGATGGTAGAGCAATTGCATTGTGCATCCCCTGGGTTTCACTCTTCTCTCTCTCTCTCTGTCCTTTTCATCACAATTATTATTAATATTGATATTTTAGTATTTTTATTTATTTTAGTATTTTATTTATTTTTTTAAAATTNATGCACACCACAGCCAGGAGCTGCCAACTGCTGCTTGGGGATGGTCTGGGCATCAGTCAGTGGATGGTAGAGCAATTGCATTGTGCATCCCCTGGGTTTCACTCTTCTCTCTCTCTCTCTGTCCTTTTCATCACAATTATTATTAATATTGATATTTTAGTATTTTTATTTATTTTAGTATTTTATTTATTTTTTTTACATTGTATAATTTTATTTTGTTTCAATTTTTAAGCTGTTCTTATGTCAACCCAGGAATTTCCCTGTTTCTGATTCTTCTCCTCATCCCATCCTCAGGGAGTGGGGAGTGAGTGAATGGCTGAATGGCAGTATTAATTGCCAGGTGGGACTAAACCACAACACACACTTTTGCAGTATGGTGTTTGTTTGTTATGATCAGAAAGTACTGATGAACAAACTGAAAGTCTAACCTAAAGTTAGAGAAGAATTCTCACATGTTTACTATCCTTTGACTGAATCTTTTCTTCTTTTTTGCAAACTGTTGGCCTTCAGTACAACACCTTTCTGGAGAAAAGTTTCACATCAATGGATTCAGAGATTTGCTTCAGTGAAGTTAAATCTATCATCTAAACTTGAATGGTTATCAAACTCTTTCCTGCACTAGACAAAACTGTAGAAAAATTAGGTTCTTATTAGAAGATCTTCTTACAAAGAAATTTTGTTTAATAATTCTCTATTTGCATATGGGATATGTGACAAGTAACATGCAGAACAAGTTATACTTTTTCTTCCCTCTTGACAGAAGAAATCATAGATGACAATGGGACAATTTACCCCAGTCTGGAGATATGCCTGCAGCTATAGGTCAAGTAGTAAGATATAAAGTCGCCTGTACTTAGTGACAAGTACTTAAACTTGTCAAGAACAATAAAAATAATTTTTTCAACACACAGGGAAAAATAAGTCTTTGGTAAGAGAAGAACTAATAGAGAAGCATGGGAAAAATCTACTTGAAAGAAGAGCAAGAATAAAAAAGAGGAAAGTAACAAAAGGAGTATATGAAGGAGAGAAGAATAGTGGTAAAACATACTGAAGTGCCTGTTGAACTCTAGGAAATCTTAGCTGAGGAACAAAAGTTGGGTACTAATAGGCAAAATACACAAGTATTACTCTCAAGATGGAAACTAGAAATGGTATGATTGATGCTTTTCCTTGGTTTAAGATTAAAAGCCAAACACGGTTAGAGGGGGAAAAGGGTTTTACCTCCATATTTATTAAGGATCTCTAGATGCATCCAGGCAGGAGCACCTTGCAGAGTGCCCCCGAGGCAATGCATGGAGAATGCACCCCTGTAAAATGCCCTCCCGGAGAACGCACAGAATGCATCCACACAATGATTTGCGTATACAATTATAGACCTTGCATATTAGCATATCTATCACAGATTCCCCAGTGGGAGGCTCAAGAGAAGCCCTCTCTAGAGGAATGTTCCCCCTGCATGGGTCTATCTTAGTTTACAGAATGTGTTCTGGAGAGGACCTTGCTGTCTGGGGCGTTCTGACCCCTAACTACGAGGTCTCCAAGATGTTTTGTCTCTTGGTTTAACGGAACTTTGGGTCTAAGCTCGTTATGAGACTTAGGGAATTACAAGTATGTGAGCTAAAAGCACTAGGGATAC
>VYZQ01059846.1:0-14357 GCA_013400655.1 Mystacornis crossleyi
AAAAAAAAAAGAAAAACCCAAGGCTTCAGCCCATCCAAGTCTAGACCAGCTTTTTTTACAGCTGGAAATTACATCGTTTCACTGTTCAGCTATAGCACGGACAGAAACATGCCAAGCCCTTCCCATGGCTAAACTGATCCCTGAAAAGGTGGCAGAATTCCTCCAGAAGGTGGATCTGATGCAGAGATGTGTGCTGTTGTGCAGCCAAGCTTGCAAGGACCCAACTGCTCAAGAAGGGAGCTGCCTGCTTCAGCAGGAGACAGAAAGAACAGCATTAGAGGGGTTTAAATGCAGCCAGGAACAAGGCTGATGGTAAAATGTCCAGAAGACTGTGAGGCTGGATGTCATCCCCCTTCACAGAGCTCTGGAATGCAAGGTCATCTTCTAGGGAGGGGCATAAGACACAAAGCCCCCCCTCCCCCAAAAACCCCAATCTAAACACCTGAGCTGAGTATCAGCAGAGTCTGAGCACAGAGCCACTGCAGAACAGCCCAGCTCCTTGAGTTTTGAGTCAAAATAGTACAGAACTGCAAAAAACACAGGAGATGAGATTTGTTAGTACTGGCATTTCACACCTGCACTCAGATTTTGCAAGGACAGCAGTTCCTTGCAGACAGAGGTGCAATTATAATTTTATTCACATCGATCTTTGAGACACAGATAACTCTGGAACACCTGGGAACAACCCTGCTGACAGATTCCCCCATTGACCTCACTCCCCCAACTCCCTCTTCTGTTTGTTATTAAAAATTTCCAGCATAAGAAACTTATTTTTTAAACGCCCAAGTATGCAATATCACTCTTAAAATCTTCCCCTCATTTCACAGTGTTTTTGAAAGGCATAAATAAAGCCAAATAATTTTTATGAGTCTGACAACACGGGTTGTTTTGTTCATTTTAACTCCAGTGCTCAGTATCTCCTGATGAATAGTTAAGAGAACTATGCACAAAACAGATCTCAACTGCAATTTAAAGAGAACAAAAAACTCTGCTTCTCCAGCATATTAATCATCTAAAAGCAACAAAAACCACTTAGCTGCACTTCTCAAGCAACTAACATTTTCAGGAATTTTTTATACCTCTGAGCACTTGCTTGATTTTGGCATTTTTCAATACCCAAACCAGATTATTCTTCAGTGGTTAAACACCATTTTACAGCAGTTAAATAGTTTATTACCCAGCTTTTTCCAGATAGAGATATTTCCAGAACATCTGCATGAGTAAAGCAAGAGGCTTCTTGCATAACTGCTCTAGTGGGGGGGAAAAAAACATCTCCTGAAGGCTTTTTAATATGATCTTTCATAATTCAAGTTCTTGGGAATTCATACCAAACCAGGAACAATGGATTCATTAAATAGTTCACTTTCACCTAATGCTTTCTGCATGCTTCACCCTGAGCTATAAAGCAGCAAGCAAACCACCTTTCCATAATGCTTGTTGTCAGGGGAGAGCTTTCCATTTGAAGTCAGAGGAAAAACCCATCTTGTGCAGGTTGTGAGCCAAAAGAAAAGTTTTATGAACTGAGGTTCATCCTCCCAACCTGTTCAATAGCTTAGAAGTGTCTCACCAAGAAAAATTCAGGAACTTGAGGATTAAAATAAAGAAAAAAATTAAAAATAGAGAAATAAGGGTAAAGCTTCCAGAAATACATAGATCATTTCATTTTCACTGGATATGTCTTATTAAACCTTAGAATCGGGCAAAAAGCCATATCCCTAGTCCTAGCCAGAAGCAAGTCTTGAGACACAGAGAAAGATTAGCATATGCTCAGTTAAGACCTGCTTATTTATTTTGCAAATATTTTTACCAACTTAAATAAACCCATCCCTGACCATTTTATCAGCACAAGGATTTCTGCTTCTTTAAGACAACAACCTCCCCCACTTGTTTTTCTGAAGGCAACAGACTGAGGTGTTGTCTATTTCCCCAACACAAGGGGGAAGATGTTCCCTAAGGCATTCCAACTTAGTCCTCTTTCCTGAGGAAGACTCTTCAGATCTTGAAAATATCCTTTCGTCACCTCTATTTTTTGTTGTTGTTAAAGATTAAAACCTGAAGTTACATACACTGGCCTCTGTTACAATGGAAATTTAGGTCTACACATCAAAATGAACAGAAGCCCGTGAATGAAAATTAATTTCCATAAGAACATCAACAGCCTCACTTCACCTTCTACACACATTTGACCAAACACTTTGTTGTGTCTAAAACAAAAGATTCTTGGCCTTTCAAGTTCATTACCAATTTTAAAACTCACTAGTAACACACTCCTGTTGCATTTCTAGTCAAGAGAAATATCTATATGCACATAAACAGTGTATTCAAAGTTGGCACTTGTATCTATTGATGAACACAAGTATTCCAAGGGTAAATAATCAGAAAAAAAGTGCTCAAGCAGCCCTAAGCTCTAAGAAGCACTGCTCCATACCCCAATGCCCATAGACCAGCCCAGTAACAGCAACTGGACACAGGGACACTTGTCCTATGCAGACAGGAATTATTTCACTCTTTTCCAAAGGCAACCTGGATTTTTTTTATCTGTTGCATTTTAGAGAGAAAATCAAGGGGATGGGATGCTTGGCAAGTTTGGTTGCAATGACCAGTTTTGTTTTCTGTCCTCAGTGCTGGATATACACCAGAAGGATGAAGGCCACACACTTATTCCTTGCAGCCCCTTACTTGCCAGTGTGACACTTTCACTGGCCAGATCTCTCAGCACACACCAGCTTCAGCTTTGGTGCTGCACAAGCTGAAGTGAGGTCACTTCATCTCCCACCTTGCTTTATACACATTTATTGCACTAGAACAAATGTCTTCTATAAAAAGATGCTGTAGAAAACCACAAGATTGTAAATACTTATGATTTGTTTGCAATAATATTTAATATTAATAGTGTCTTGTTTTTACAAAGCAGTTGAAATTAAAAATTAAAAAAAAGAAGAAAAAAAGGAATAGCAAGAACCCCCCTGTCTGCTGTCTAGCATCAGTAATCCTCACTGGTTTGTTTACCATTTATAAGGAAAACATCATTCAAGCTGGCTTGTCACAGAGACTCATCTGCAATAACTGGCCTTTGGTGCAAATCCGTGGCGTTTGTCATAGTGCTTTTTCTGGAAGTCCCTCTGCCTAAATTCAAGGTGTCTGCCAATGATAATATCCTTCCTCTCTAAGTTACCTTCCAGCCAAACACGGTCAATCTGGTAACACGTCTGAGGATGGTAAATATCCTCATTTTAAAGAGGTAAAGTGAGCTAACTTTAAGTAAATTTGCCAGAGAGCCCAGATCTCATAATCCCAGGTGATTCACCTTGGTTGGAGACCACGCTTCCTCTCTAGAGAAGAGTAAAAATTAACTGATTATACTGAAATTGCTTCTCTCTTCACCCTCTCTAACGGGATCAGATATTTTTCTGGTGCAGGATCAGCCAATGCGTTACAATTTGGAAACAGTGTAAATCAAACAAACAAAAAACTGTTTCAAGTTAACAAGTGCACTAAACCAGCCTCAAAGGAGTCCCTGTGACAGGCCAGCTGCAGGCAGTAAGACAAGGGGTAAGATCAAGCCTGCTAGTGCCACGGGACACTAGGGAGGTTAGCCTCAGCCACCTGCTGACGGGCCTCGCCGGCCGGGTCTCCAGGAGCACGTCCCACCTCCTTCTCCAGACAGTGGGTTATAGCCTGGAACACAGAGGAGAAATCCACTGTAATAATATTCATCCTCCACAGCCCTTCACCAATGCACAAGGAACACCAAAAATAGATCTCACAATTATTTACACCTTGTTCATACTTTACACAGGAAGCATTTTAGGAAAAATGAAAGCAAGAGAAAATATCCAGACTTGAGAGGGTTTCTTTTTCTAGTGCTAACAGTAAAAGCCACTGCAAAACACTTGTGTTTTAATTTGATCAATTTGAATTAAATGAAATTGAAATAAATTACCATTTAATTTTTCTAAGTCTGGACTAAAACTGCAGTGCTGCTCTGCAGGATCAACAGAGCAGCAACAGCGGCTCTTACAGTAAACTCTGTAAGAGTGTATCTGTTCTCCAAGGGCCCTTACAGTCAGGGACTTAAAATAATCCTTTATTCCAGTCCTGCAAGGAATACTCTGAAGGTCAAAAGGTAAATCCAGTCATTAATACTGAAGAGTATTTTTTTAGAGCATTTGAAAAGGCAAGCAGAGGCAGTAAGGCAAATACACTTTAGTTGAACATCCTAATGTTGTAACCATGGGAAACGTCCTATCAGGAGAACACACTCAGAAAGTTACAACTTGGCAAACATCTTCAGTTCGTTCTGCACAAAGCAAAGAACCCAAATCCTAGCAGCACTTCTAACCAGGGGGGTTTCAAAGCAACCTGTTCCACTGAAACTTGCAGCATCACCTTCATCTTTGAAATGTGTTTTTCTCATACCGGCCAAGTTTTGCTTTCTAGCGTAATTGAGCAGCTGAGCAGCACAGATGGTTCTTTCACTTCATGCTGATCTACCTCATGAGACGATCCAAGACCTCTAATTCTCTAACTGGTTACTTAAGCAAAGACTGTGCTAAGGATTAAACTAGGACAGGTAGCAGCTGGAAAGGTGCCCCAACCCAGCTGCCCTGATCCTGGCTCTCAGCACAGCTGACCCCTGCACTTCTCATCCCCCGGGGAGGTAAATATCCCATGACAGAGATACCTGACAGCATCAGACATCACACTGCCCTCATATTAAACAACCTAAGATGAATCAATCACTTGATTCCTTCAAATGTCAGGAAAAATACTCAAAGCAGAATTCCAGCACTACACTGTTATTGAGGTTTAATGTTTAATCAAGAATCCACAGGCTTCATGCATTTAATCAAGTGACTTACTCAGCACTGCACCGTAAGTGGGCCCCCTTTCAGCCTCATATGACTGAGGCTGTCTAGATGATCCACTCCACTACAGGAAATTGTCATTAAAATATACCCAAATTAGCACTTGCAGGTATGGCAAGGGCTGTTGGCCTGAGAAGAGAGGAAGCAGACTGGCTGCAGGGCTGAGAGGCGGCAGTGAGCCTGACGTGAGCAACGTGAGGCCATAGAAAGCACTTCATCCATCAAGGTGATGCCAGCAGGTGACAGTGAATTCAACGGTGAGACCTTCTGGTGCTTTGTGAGAGTTGGTAAGAGTTTATACATCTACAGGATTTATATATTCAATAGGTCAGCATTGTGGTGTATGATAAATAAGGTCACATTTTACATAATGATGTCTTTCATCTTCTGAATCTACATAATACAAAGTAAAATACCTTCTTCCTGCATTTAGTCAGTACTACAGGTGCTTTAAAGACAGACCAGATATTAAATTATTGAATTTATACAATAATGGGGGACAGATCCCCCAGATATATTGTAAGAATCTGTAATTTTGAGTGACAAAAATCTCAGTAAATTATGCCAAAGCATAGTCAGAAGAAACTTAACACATTCTTTTTCCCAGGGAAAAGCACTCCCAAAACTTCCTGCCAGCTTTTGCACAAAGGGCGGAGCAGACCAGCTGATCAGAGATAAAACAGCTCGTTTGTAAGCAACATTTTGTTTCCTCCTTGAAAAAGACAAAAGGTATGTACAGAGACTACAGATACAGCTGGATAAATAACCTGTTCCAAGCTCAGGCTATCTGAAGGATTCCATACTCACCACCTCCTCTCAAAGGCTTTTTGTTTGGTTTAGATTTTGGGACTGCTGAGGCAGAGGCACCGGATTCTACTTCTTGCTGTTCAGAAAAGCAAAAAAGTTATTCAGTATGAATTTCAGCTCCCTTAATCACATGAACACCACTGTGACCTGATTAACATGGTTGTTACCTGATTCAGTTTCAGGTTTCCTTTGTAGCTTTTTCCTTCTTGCATACTCTCCCACATCGCGATCTTCTGCCTTCGCTTCTCTTCTTCGAGCTACAGAACAAATCCAGGATATAGACTTGATCTCAAAACTAAGATTTCAGAACTAACAGAATACCCAGAAACAGCTACAGAAGACTCATCAAACTGTATCTGATGCAGCATCTCTGAGATTATAGAAGAATTTGCTCTTCTTCTACACCCACATCTCTTCCCCTCCTCAGGATGTACAGACTGAGTCTGCAGCTTCTTTTGGCCACTTAATGCTTTAAAACATTTTTAAAGTAAAACAGAACCAACTGGCAAGTTTAAACCCTGAGTCTATCAAAAGCCCTAAGTAAAGAATATTGCATATGACAGTAATTTAATGCACAACATGGGGTTGTACAGAAGAAAGGACTTCTGCTTTGTTTTTAACGGCCAATATTACTTGAAGCATCAGCTATAAACTGAGGTCTGAGTGTCTGACCACAAAAGCAAAACCAGAAGAAGAGGTGGGACGATGATCAGTGTTACTGCTATGCTGATGACACCCATTTTCTGCACTGCCCCTCACAGCAATTTGCATGTTATCTCAAGCTGTAATTCAGACCCTTAAATTGCAGCAATGCTAAGCTACATTTCTAACACTTGTATTTGCCATTAAGATCCGAAAACACACATGTGCACTGGTACAGTTAATTTAAATGCCAGCAAAACCCCTCCAGCCATTCACTGCACACGCTATGCTCCTGCAGGTACAGATTTACTTGTGAAAAAAATCAACACCAGGCCCACAGTGACCCTGGCACACAGTTACAATTTGCTGCTCTCTTTTACAGCAGCAAAGTGCTTGATACAAATTTGTAAGTTAGAGAAAGAAATGCTCTCCGATTACCTGTCTTTGCTTTTCTTTGTATCTTTCTGCTTGTGCATTCAACTCCTCTTGCATCCTGAGGCGAGCTGCTGCCAACGCTTCCTGCCTTCTTACCACCACATCAGGTTCTAGGAAATCAGGAAAGAGTTTGCAAAGCTACTCAAAGTAAATTCTAGATGGTCTCCTCAAAAAACTGTAATAAGGAAAGGCTCACATCTCTCCCTACAGCTGTTTTGCAGAAAATCACATCTCAAGTTCAGTTTCCAGCTAATCTTTTATAGTAATTTATATGCTGAATTAAACTTCATCATGTTTTAATATTTTTGAAGCAATTGCTTTAACAGGATTTTAATAAGGACACAAGTGTAACTAACCATAAAATTTAAACCTCACACTTCAAGGACAGTTCCTTCTATTTCTGAAGGAGTTATTTGATACAAATAAATTCAGAAATACCACCCAGGCTTCACAGGGACCATTTTTACCCAGAGAACTTCTTTTATGCAGAAGGATGAGGCAAGCAGCCCACATTCACTCCTACTCCTTCTGGCAATGAGTCCTGCTGGTGTCAGTGCAGCAGTGGATTTAACACCCTCCACCAGCAGAGAAATCACTTACAAACATGACACACATCTCAAGAGACACCTGCAGGTCTCAGAAAATCCACACTGAGTCACCACTGCTCTTCATGAGTGGCCTTTGAAGCTCAAAAGAAAAATTATACCCCCCAAAAAAGGAAATGTTGCTCTGTTTCCTTCCAGAAGCTGAAGCATCTCCACATTTGTTTGCGTCCTTATTTGTTTGCTACCATCCAGTGATGAATATGAAAAAGAAATGTCAGTATTTTCAGTAACTTCATTTTACAGGCAGTTTGGGCAATTAAACTGCGATTTAATTATCATCACAAAAGAACAGCAGAAGGATAAGAGCACGCAAAGGAGATTTTTCTGGGGCCCCACATCCTGTCATGCCAGTGTGCCCAAGGGATCAGTGCCAAGCACTCATGGATTTGGCAGATCCACGAGCACAGGCTGTGCTTTTCAGCAGGATCATGACTGTGTGCGATTTACAACCTGTGCCACGCTCCCAAAGATAAGACAGACTGTCACACCCCAGGACTGTACACAGTCCTGCCAGAGCAGGAACTGGGAAGGCATAACTGGAAGAACATGATGAATATTAATAAAAAATTAATATTTATAAAAGTATTTTCCCCAGGATTTAGATTTGGGCGTTTTGGTTTTGTTTGATAAGTCTAAAAGTTATTTGGTAACTGACCACAAGTGCTTTTAGCCTCCATCCCCTCAGCTCCTGCACCACCAAAGAGCAGCTATTCCCTTGTTCTGTGATGTCCCGCTCCTTCAATCCCAAGCATGTTACTTTGGGACACAGCTCTTCCTTCAGAACCTTTTAAAAACACTCGCCTTGGCCCAGCCGTTCCCGGTGATCTCTTCAGTCTCAGGATCTGAGGGCTGAACAGGTATCCCGAGCATCACTCTCCATTAAAACCCCTCAGAAACGGATCTCTTTTGGGCTGTTACCAACTCCAGACCCCTGCGCGGATCCGAGCAGCTCTCAGGCATCCCGCCGGGCCCGCGGAGCGCCAGCGGGAACCCGGAGAGGCACAAACAGCGGCTCTGGAGAGGGCGCAGGGCTTTCTGTACTCACCCTCCGCCGCTTCAGCTACTCCGGGCCGGCCGCTCGGCCGCGCCGCCAGGCTGCGGGACACCTTCTGCACGAGGACATACAGGGCGACGGCGGCGAGGAGGATGTACCAGCCGTAGCTGGACAGCACCGAGCCCACTGCGACGGGGACAGGCCGGGGGTGAGCGCGAGCCGCACGGCAAAGGGCCCACCCGGGCGGGGGAGCGGCTCCGACTCCGGCTCCGCGCCTCGGCCCCGCCGCCCCCCGCCCTCACCCNCGGAAGCACCACGTCGCCGTTGGCAGAGTGCCCGAGGTGACGTGACGGCTGCACTGACCAACGAGAGAAGAGGGGGAGGTGCAAAGCAGCCAATCAGGGGACACAGAGGCCCCTCCCGGCCCGCCCCTGCCCCACTACCGACCGGGAAGGGGACGCGGCACCGCCGGGAGAAAAAGGGACCGTTCGTTTATTGAACGCCGAAATGCGCGAGGACGCGGGCGATGGGGCCCCGCCGGGGACACCGGCACGGCACGGGACAGGAAAGGGCTCCCGGGCAGGACCGGAGCATGGCAGGGCCCGGGCTACGATCCGTTTGGCACTGTGTCCTCCTCCATTTCTTCTTCGCCGTCCTCCGATGGGCCTGAAAGGACACGTCAGAGTTTTAGGGCAGCTGCTGCAGTCTTTACCCTTCTTTTCCCACCACTCTGCAGAGGAGTAACAATAATAAAACTCTACAGAAAGGAAAACCCAGGTAGCCCCGATGTACAGAAAACTTGTGCTCTGGCCAGCCTGCAGCTGAGATTCATCTCTGCAGAGCTCCCACACTCACTGCTGTACCCACACCCGAGGCAGTGATGCTCAGCACTGTCCAGAGAGACTCTGTAATTCGTCTCATTTCTTTAAATAACTGGGATGACCTTTGGAGTCATCCAATACCGCAAAGCACTTTGTTTGGCACCTTGCTGTGGAGGGAGTGCAGGTGGCAGCCCTGAGCTGCGCTCAAGGCCAGGCAGCTCATAGAGCCACGGATGTGCTCCACAGGTGACAAAGTCACACTTTTTCTACATAAATCCCTACGGAGATGACATAAAGCATCAGGACGCAAGGAAGAGAGGTGGATTCTGTTTGGGAAAGAAGAGTAACAGAAGTGGAGAGTGACCTGATTTCCGCTCTCTGCCAGGGATCTGTCCAGCCTGCAGCAAGCCCTTCAGCCGCTCCACCTCAGCCAAGGTCGTGGCGTTTGCTATGGCAGTCTAAGAAACAGAGAACTCAGTGAATCTTCACATACCCTGGGTCAGTCTGCTTAGAATAAACACAAAACCCAGACTTCTTCCACTTAAGCGACACCTAACACCTATGAAAGTGCTACTAAATTCTAGTTCTAGAAAATTCTACAAATGACAAATGATTACTTCCCCCCTTATTAAACAAACTGCTTTATCCTGGGAGAACTCTAAGCTCAGATTAACATTTCACTTAAATTTTCAAAATACAGGTAGGTCTGAAGAAAAATTACAGAAAAAACCTAAGCCACAGTCAGGACACACTGACTTATTTGTCTGAACAGCACAAAGGAAACAGTTCTTCAATTTGGATCCACAACAGCTCTTCTCCGCCACTTTTCTCCTGACATATTTACCTTAATTGCCTCGACATCCCCTGGGGAGGGCCCAGTTTTCTTTTTGTCAGTTGGCAGACCAGCCCCTGGATTGAAGCTTCAAAGGAAAAATAAAGACCTGTTACACCGTTTGAAGAGTAGCTGCTTCTCTTAACTTGAAATGCTTCCAAACTAGGTTTGAAAGCATTTCATTCCATCAAGTGTAGTATCTTATCTTTGTTAACAAACTGATACAGTGAAGAACTGCCTCCTTCAGAAACACCAGCAACTTGTCCTCACCGTCCCATTCCCCCCCACCTTTTCATCTGCTCAGAGGCAGAACTGAGCCAGTTATTAATCAGGCAGTTGACAAAAGCTCTTCGATTTGGATGTTGTTGAACACTCAGCTGGTCTGTTGCCATTACAAAAGCAGTGGGACAAATAAAGAATAACTGAAAATATGTTTCTGTTCCCATCTGTCTACTATGAGATGACAACAGCCTAAATTAAAGTCTACACTAAACTGGAATTCATCTCAACAGTCAAAAGAAAAAGGTTATCTGTGGCTGCTAAGGAAAATCACCTGCTTATTCTAAAACTGTCCCAGACCTGAATCCCTTTCCAGTCACAAACTAGAGTTCAAATCCATCTATTATAGCCTTAAATACTAAATAAGTTCATGACATTTTTCTATTTAACCATGAATTTGGAAATGCTGTTGCCATACATGATCTGAATTCTTATTTCCAAATAGGTTGATAACAGACTAAACAAAACATATGATGTACCCCTTAAGAATTAAACTAAATAAACTAATAGAATGTAATAGCTTAACTAGAGATTTTCATCTGCATTTCATCTTCTAATTACAGCAGATTTCACAGTTTATATTCCCTGGCAAAACAAAAAAAAATAGTTACCAATCATCTAGGGGAAAAAACCACCAAACAAATTAAACAATGGCCACCTCTCTGCAGTTAAATAACAAAAAGAAAAATAAAATTTAGGTTTCCTGCTTATTGACTTTAATGAATCCACCCTGACCAAGTTATCTCTTTCAGAAATATTTCTGAGATGTATTCACCACCATCCAAAACTCAGTGTGCTTGGACAAGGCACTTCTGGTTCCCAAAGCTTTTGAGGCATCCTGCCAGCAGCTGGTATTTCACTTTTCTGCCTGATACCGCACACAAAGTAAGTGGTGTTTCTGAAGGAGGATGCCAGCGTAAATTTGTTTGTTTTATCTTACGTTTTTGCTCTCCTGGCAATATCCTTTGCAAGCTGTGCACCCCGTTTGCCCTTGAACATTTTCTCTGCCTCCTGTCGCTCCTACAGCGATACCACACACACACAAAGTTAATTTGAGAACATCACAGTTTGCAAAGCTTCTGTCTTGGCCAAGAAAGACACTTTGGCTCATCTTCATCAGTGAAATTGGTACATGGAGACCAGATGTAAGAACAAGCAGATAAACACTGCCCAAACACTCAAAGATTTATCAACCTCGTGCTCTTAAAATTAAGAGCTATTCCCACACTCATCTCCACCCAGAGCTAAGGGCTGTGGTGTTTGCTTATTTCTTTCTCTAGAGGTCTGTCTCCTACCAACACCAGAGGGACAGAAAAGAGTAACACTAAACAAAGGCAGTAAAACTTAATTAAACATAATTAAACAGATTATATCCTTAGCAGAATGAAACCATGAAATAAAACAATGAGAGCATCACAGAACCACTTATAGAGTTTCAATAAAATTTACAGATCACTGTTAGTGATGAATTTTCAAGAATGAAAAAAAAAAGCTACATCAAAAGCAAGCAGACTTACTTTGAGCTTCACTTTTTGAAAATCCAGCACTCTGACCTGGGGAACTTTATGAATTAAATATAATCTGTAATGTTTCTTATTTGTTACAGGATTCCTTAGAACACTGTGAAATAAATAAAGGTTATGAAGAGGCTCTTAATACAAAATAATTTAAAATACACTTGTATTGAAATATATTCATATACTTGAAATGCATTCATGTACTTCCTGCTGTAACAGACAACAGATACCATGAAGCAAGCCTAGTGACAGTTCTTTGATATTATGGAAACTACAGTGAAAACTTGCACTTTAGTAATTAAGTAGATTTAACTGAAGGATGACATAAAGAACAACCCCAAAATAATCACAGTAATCCTCTCCAAAATAGCTGAACCATCACTTCTCCTACCTGGACACAGATTAACTGAAAAATCACAGGACAAGCTGCGTTTCTTTCTGTCCCTCACACCAAATGTAATATTATTGAAAAGTCCTTGTTTACATGTATTTTAAATTACTTTTTATCAACAGATTAAACCTTTTGGCTTTGGGTTTTTAAAGGTTAAGTTCACTTCAGCACTTGTGTATTGGTTTATAGAGATGTTACATTTCATTGCCCCAACACTCTGCCAGTGACAGGAAGCCTCAGATATTAAATACCTGATGTTTATGAAGTGTAGTGGAAACATTGTTTATCAAGTCAATTTTTAGACATAAAGGATCTGTCACAGTTCATAAAAAGCAGAGCATTCCAGAGCAAAGCAAAGGGCCAGGCCAGCAGCAGAGGTCAAACACCACAGAAAGAGCAGCTTTTCTTTTTAGGGTTACATACCTCAGGTAAGTCAACGATTTAATAGTTGATAATGGATCCAGTTCACCCTGGGTAAAGGGAGCATAGCAAGAAATTTTAAGTTCATTAAGTGAAAAAATCAAGTATTTGAAAACAAAGTTCCTGAACTCATATATATTTTAGAGCTTAATTAGAATTACTGCAAGTATTTTAATGGGAAAACCACTAAGCTTTGCGACTGCTGCTCCACTGCATGATGCAAATGTTCATTAAAGCATGGACACCATTAACTACTGCCAAAACCGTATTATATCACTCTGAAGAAAAAGAACCAACTACTACCAAAAGAATATGGCACTATTCTCAGGAAAATGGTTAATTAAAGAGATGAAAACCACAAATTTTGAGCTTGTTTAGCTTTATTCTGCATCACAGCTTACCAGTTCAGCAATGTTGTTGTTGGTAAGAATGAGCTCTGTGAGGCTGGGCAGAGCCTGTTCCAAGTTCTCACCAATCCGACTAAATAAGAACAAAAAACGAAGGTTTCATTTAGGGTAGGAATTAGCAATGGTGGAAATACAGAGAAACACAATAACACAGAGGATCTCCCTGTGAACTACCCAGTCTGACACTGGCAGAAGTTTGGGTGAGCACCCAAAACACTGTTCTAATAAAGCTGGCAATAAATCACTGCAAGAATATTAGATGCAATATGAGATTTAAATCCATTGTCTTGCAGGTCTCCCTGGTTTTTTGTCTTTATGGGGCTGATTATTGAAATCCAAAGTTCTGGCCAAATCCTAAACTCTGCATCTCCTTGTCCTGGCTGAGAAACTGAATGAGAAAGGAAACTGAAAGAGGGCCCATACAGTACTCAGTGCTGATTTCATTGCCTAAAACAAACATTTCTGCACCTACCCAGCACTGAAAGACACACACACCTCTCTCCCAGGAGCATTTTCCTCTGCCCCTTACCAAATCCTGTTGTTATTCATCAGGAGAGTTTTCAGCCTCCGCAGCAGGGGGAACCCGTCCAGTTTGCGGATCTCATTGTCAGAGAAATCAATTGCATCAAACTGGTCCAGAGTGGCACCCAAGTTCTCAATAACAGGGATTTTATAGCCTGGAGAAAGTGTGCAAGGCAGGGATTAGACAGTGCCCACAGCAGAGCAGAACAAAGCCAAGCAGAGTTCTTGGGGGCAGATCTGGATGGACTGAGGATGCTGGTAAGTCTCAAAGCATCTCTGGCCTGACTCTCCTCCACACCACTCCCAGACCAAACTCTCCCCCTTAAACCAAACAGCCCCAGCGGTTTTTCCAATCCTTACTCCTCCCCCTCGGCAAAACCCCAAGTCCTTGCTCGTATGTGTCCTCCGAGCCAAACCCACCTTTCTGGCACATCCCTCGCGCTGGGGGCACATCCCGCCCCCACCACAGCACATTCCTCCCACATTTACCCCTATTTCCCCGTCGTGGTAGCTGGAACGAAATTATCTTAAGGTTCCCTTCCAACCCAAACCATTCTACGACGCTACAATTCACGTCCTCAGATCCCTCCCGCACGTTCCGCAGCCACTGGAGCTTCTTTAGCCAGCCCTAATCCCCAAACCCCGGCCACCGCACACCCTCCAGCAACCTCCCCGCGGCTTCCCCCATCCTGATTCGGCACCTCCAGTCACTGAAGGCGCCAGGCCCCCTCGCAAGATCCATCACGGACATTCCAAGGCCTCCCCTCCAGGATCCAAAACAGCCCTCCCCCAGGCCCCACCACACACACACACACAT